>JAODVM010469041.1:0-21146 GCA_025400095.1 Phenganax marumi | reverse complement strand
ATCGAATCATTAAACTGGTGAACGGGTGAAGCATGATTTGCATATGGTGACTATGGTCTACTAGATAAAAAAAAATTATAGACGCGGCTAAAGAAAGTACTCAAATGAAAAGAATGTTTAAAGGACTAAACAACAGAGATTCGCAGCATTTCAGATAATCATGTGGTCACGTATTAATGCCAGGTTGTGCGAAAAAGAAAACTTCATCCCAACAAGATTGCCAGTATATCGCCTAATCGTCGTCGCTTCGATAACATCTCGACGTTGAATTCGCGTTTCTTGGCAGAGAGTTCCCATGAGATCGTCAGTTATCTATAAAAAACAGAGATTCATAGCTTTCAAGTTGTAAAAAAGCACTAAAATGTTTCATTTAGATAAACTTCAAAAAAACTTTAAAAACGTTTCTTGTTACGGAATTGAACTAGACACTCACAAAAACTAAGAACAACGTTCTTATCACTCAGCCACCAACCAGCTCACTGTCGCCAGGTTCCTCAAACAACAGGAACAAGAATAATTAATGAAACTAAAACGAGGAAATCCCGCTTGCATCTTTCTAAATGTCTAGTCTTTATTGTAGCCTTTGCGATAATTACGTCAAAGTAGCTACATGGTAGTGCGGCTGAGGGACCAAACAATGTTTGCATGATTATTACCTCTGGTCTTTCAGCCTCACTTCCATGTAGCTGTGACGTATTACTGGAAAGGTCCAATGACTGACAAGCCGTATTTCACTCTATACTTCATACGGCTATAACTCACAACCTAGGTATCCAAAATTAATCAGACGAACTGTCCAGCGCCTTTAGTTCAAACGGAGGATAAAGATAGTTGGTATGAGGGTATCCACGGTTGTGGTATACAATGCGAAAATCCAATATTCACAACGGAGGAACATGAACGTGTCCATCGATTCATTGGCGCATTTGGAACCTTATCAATTATGTGCACTGCTTTTACTGTGGTGAGTTTAGATGCATGATCGTCAATTCATGTCAAGAGCATTTTCTTTCGATTTCCTGCTTTTGTACCTTCCTTGAATGTTTTCAACTTTACTGCAACTTTGAAGGGCTCTTATATGAATGAAGGTGAAGTTTTTGCACAAAACGTTTTCTTGCAGTTTTCTTATAAATGACTCGGATATTATAGATATGTACAATCCCTGAACTTGATGTAGACAGTTAGACACTTTAAATCAATGAAGATGAATTTGTTTGGTAAGAAGGTATACAGCTAAATCAGTTAAGGTTGTCCTCTGAAAGTTAAAACTTAAAACTCTAAAACTTCGACCTTTATGACCGGAAAGCATCAAGGGGGATTTTATTTGCATTTTTTGCATGGATAAACTGTACGTGCGAAGACTTATATTACCGTTATAGCTTTTTAATTTACTTGCTAACACTTTGCCAAGCGTGAAGGAAGGAAATAAAAGAAAAACATGCACTGACGTTCGTTTGCAATAAAATGGTATAAGTAGTCGTACATTATCTCTATCCACTTGTCTATCCCATAGTTTGCATCAACATTAGTTAAATTGAACTGCCTGAGGGAAATTTGGCATTTTAACCATTAAACATGCAAAAAAACGCAAATAAAGTCCCCCATGATGCTTTCCGGTCATAAAGGTCGAAGTTTTAGAGTTTTGACTTTTGATCTCCAGAGGAAAACCTTAACTGATTTAGCTGTATACTTTTTTTGAATTAACAGGATATTAGCCGTTACAAGATGACGTCGTTTTCCCGTCTGATGCTGGTCGTGGGTGTTCTTTACATGGTGTGTCTAAGTTTTGCTGAAAACGCTGACGATTCCAGCCCGACTGCCTCTAATATGACAAATTCATCGACGACATGCAAGCTAAAATTGAATGACAGAGATATCGCGACTATTCTACAATTAACAGATGACGATATAACATATGTTGTGCAAATAGAAGCGTTCATTGAATCTAAGAATGAAACACGAGTGTTCCCGAAGTGGTCTTGGGCAGGTGAAATTGGTCGAACCATAGTGTCTTTGACATTAACGAATACTGATTTCGCCATTCTTAACGACGAACATTCATCTTGGTCTCTCAGTACGCTCAATCAGGGAATCAAAAATGTTGAAATTATAATTGCTGAAGAAACTTATGGATGTCAGCCAACAGGGAAATATGAATCTGATTTTGTATTTGATTTTCTCTTGCATCGTCTTTCTCATTCACACGATGATAACGATTTTCAGTTGTGTCGTATCTATGATGCTGGAAACAGCGAGATTCTAGACGAACGATATAATTGTTGCCGAATAACTGGCAATAGAAACCTGACAATTTGTTCAGATTTCTCATCAGATTTACTAAAACACTCTTCCAGGTACATTTTTGTAATGACCTTCTTCATTTTGTTTTTTGGCTATCCTTTGCTGATACACTATTTGCGATCATTTGGAGAGGAAAACGAGTACTATGAAATTTCGGATAGCCCAATGTCACTGTCATCGCTTTTTCACGCATTGTTCATTAATGGAAGAGATAAAACTAAGTCTATTTTAAGAAGACTTGCACTTTCAGCTACTATCACGCTTCTTTCTTATGTTTATGGTCTTCCGCTTTCTTTTGTTGCAGTAGAAGGATTTTGGACACTTGCGATTTTTACGCCGTTTGATATATTTTCAGTTAATGACGACCGAGCTACTATTCAAAACGGTGACAACGGCTTGTTTTTATTTCATTACTTTGCTACTTTGCCTTTCAATTTCAAATTCTGGTGGAATATATTCAATGAATATTCACCATGTCGCCGTAAATACCCTCTACCATCTGCACTGCAAGAGAATCAGTCAACGCCAAAAACTTTGTTCTTAAAGGTTTTTCTGACAGTTTTAAACGCTCTGGTGTTTGTACTTGGACTCTTGGCAATTTTTCCTTTGATCTTCATTGGAAGTTTGGGTTGTCTAGTGCGAATGACGGTGATTTTTTTTATGATAGACACAAAGAAATGCCTTCGCATTTTTAAAATAATCGGAGCTATTTTCAGTGGCTTCATCATTCTACTATTTCTATCAGTTTTTTCGGTTTCAATGTTGCTGCTCATCGCTGGACTTTTCCTCAATGGTGAATTTTACAGCCGTTTCGTCGTTCCCATATCAGTTGTCTTTCTTTACGCATGGAAAAACTGGCGATCTTCCGTGGAAACAAAATACTTGATTCTGAAAACAAATATTTACGAAGTTTGCCAGAAGAAATGGAACAACGAGGTATCTCAAAATGAAAGTCCAGGTGAAAGTTCAGTCACTGGAGAATGTTCAGTCACCAGAGAAAGTTCAGTTACTGTGGATGTGGAAAATGACAGTGAAAGTTCGTCAACTTTGGATGTGAAAAATGGTAGAAAAAGTTCGTTAAATGTGGATGTGGAAAATGGTAGAGAAAGTTCGTTAAATGTGGATGTGGAAAATGACAGTGAAAGTTCTTTAACTTTGCATGTGAAAAATGGTAGAGAAAATTCGTTAAATGTGAATGTGGAAAATGGTGGAGAAAGTTCGTTAAATGTGGATGTGGAAAATGACAGTGAAAGTTCTTTAACTTTGGATGTGAAAAATGATAGAGAAAATTCGTTAAATGTGAATGTGGAAAATGGTGGAGAAAGTTCGTTAAATGTGGATGTGGAAAATGGTTGGGTGTCTAAAGCTCTTTATCACAATATAAGAGAAAAGATTTTTCCATATCAAACAGTTTTATTACATTTCTTCGGAAGAATTTTTTTTGTTGCCAATTTTTGCCTTGTAATTTTTGCTATAATGGTTTTGGGGCAAAAATCCGGTATATCTGCATCAACACAAATCATAAGCACGTTGGCCGCAAGTTCAATTCCGTTCCTATTTGACACAATTTTTGCGGAGAATACTGCTGAAGAAAGCGATGCTAATAAGATAAAAATGCAACTGAAACTAGAAAAAATGATACGAGTACAAACTGTGGATGGCAGTAAAATAATAGTCAAAATCAACGATATTGATACGCATATGAAATTGGACTCACCGTTAACGTTACGAGCCTTTCGAAATATATTTCGACAATTTGCTGTATAAAGCTTGGTTTCTATATGGTCACATCCTTCGTCAACTTGCGAGTATTTCGGGAAAACTTGAATGCTTCAATGCAAATGGGAGAGGTATTGTCAGGGTCTTTGGGGCATTTTGGTTTTCAAAGCTTTTGACTTGAAATAAGCGAATTTTTACTGGGAATAATACTCTTTTAATAACTTTCATTTTATTTCACATATCTTTAGAAAGAGTACTCTTCTACCTAATTTCGTTTATTTCTAGTGAAAAACTTCGAAAACCAGATGTACTGAGCCGATTACGGCGATAATACCCTGTATTTGTACTGGAAGTTTCGAGTTTCCGGAACTAGCAGTTTACACAATCTGATCAGTGCAGAATGAAGATGTGAACAAAAAAATGCTCTGATTGGTCGAAGAGGAAATTTGCCCTTGTGACCTTGTCCTCAAACAATGTCTGGACGTGATGGCTGCACAGAAGTTAGTATCTTAAGGTAATGGCCTCCTTACGCAATTAGCTCGTTTATAATGTTCTATTTGAACTATTCAGTATCCTATGCACTATTCTTGTATATAAAAGCGTAGCTGAACGTTAGTCCTTAGCTCAACATATTTTGAGCAAAACAAAAAGTTCACCTTAGTGTAAATCATAATATCTCAAAGTCTGAGACAATGTTTTCAAATTTTTGGCTTTGCATACAGTTCCATGAATGTTGTTTTAAATTGTGGAGACATCTGTTACACTTGCCTTCGATCTTTTCTCTCAAAGCTCGGCAAGAGCGTCAAGAGTTGGAGCGCAAGTGACAAGTCGTATTGTTATTTAGAAGGAGTCAAGAGAATGAGTTATGCGAGAGTGCAGATATTAAGCTGTCTTTCCCAGGCTAACTCAGGTGGGAACTAGTACCAGTAGATAATAGCTACGTTATCCGCTAGAAAAACGAAAAAAGATTACGTTTGTCATCACGTGAAAAGGCGATCTTTGTAACTTAGACTACCAAGGTCGGCGCCAAACCTTAAAAAACTCGCGAATTGTTTTCAAAACTTTATTTAGTTGTTGAACTGTCCGCTCTCCCAGCCTTGATTTTACACAATGTTCTCAAACATTTGAACAATAAAATCTATCATTCCTTTGCATCGCTGTTTTCTTGCTTTTTCTTTTGGCAAATTGTTATTTTAATAAAATACTTAATGACCGAAACATCGGGAAACAGAGGGTTCTGTTCACCGCAGTACCTTGGCACGCGCCCAATGAATTTATAATAACCTATCACTAATGCACTTTAGCATGCGTAATCTATAGTACAGCTGGTTCATGTTTGTATGTATACAAAATATATGATAAATACAAAGAATCACTCGGGAGATTCTTCATAAGGCTGCGTATAGGCTAAGTTCTAATGAAATGTTCGAATAAGTGAATTGTGTTATTCACCACCGGTCCTAGTTCCCTTGAAAAAAGTAACACTTTACACCTTCTGTAAAAATGCATTCAAAGTTTCTTGGGCAATGCATGCACAAGTCAGTTTGAGAGTTGCAGATGTAACCCAGTATATATACGGACATCGAATGTTACGGAATACTCTGTATTAGAAAGAGATGTGTCCGTGTTTTAGAGGTACTTCAATTTAGAGTAAATGAATTTGCTAAAACATAAAGACCGCATAAAGTGAACAATAGCTGTCTGCATGAAAGACGTCTTTACCACCTTTAGGGATGACCACAAGTCCGAATAGGTGCCTGCATTAAAAAGGTGCTCAAGTGCATAACAATCACCCAACAACGATTGCTCTCAATAGGAACAACCCGTATCTGGAACTTTCTTGCGCAAGAACTGAAATTGGCGATTTGCAGTCTTTAACATTTAAGTCTACTATTTTTAAATACTGAATGATTTCGTTAAAGTAGTTTCCATGATTTTGTGATCCTTGTCATACAAGCAAGGTTTAGCATATGCTATTTGGAAATGATTTAGCTGCCAAGGTACAGCAATTTCGAAATGCCGACCGTGTTGCTCAGGATGCAACAAGCCCAGCCGATGTATTCCGAGCACCTCCAGACCTGAATTTTTGCGGGGAAATCCCTCAAATTACGAGCATTTATGTCTAACTGCGGAAGGGGTATCACCCTTCCCGGTGAAACAACTACCAGTCCCCCAAAAGGAAGTTCTTCAAAGCTTGACGGACATAGATCCACAGGTACAATTTTCAGAATTTTTCCAGCCATAGACCTACAAGCTTTAAGTCTTTGCATTCGTTGCATGATGAGATGAAATAGAGTACCAACACTGAGTACATCACCGAGAAGGTCTCGCCGCGTTTTCTTTTATTAAAAGTGATCTATTAACATTTTGTGGTACGGCAATCCACTCATGCAGGTCTGGAGCGGGGTTTCACACAATAACATAAACGACAACAAAAAGAATTTTAAAAAGAGCTCTCAAGATCATTTATTCGGGTAGCGTTTACTAGAACTATGACAGTTTGTTGAGTCTGAGAGCAATTTACTATCACTAGAAGACCACAGAGACAAGCTATGTAACTCGTTAATTGAGGACGTGTTGTAGAACCAACGCATACACTGCATGGACTGTTACCAAAGAAAGTGAACGACGTAAGAGTAAGAGAAACTAGGACAAACGGCCAAAATAATTTATAACATTTTTTGTAACTCTGAGCGATTTAGACATAGCGTATTAGTTAATGCTACTCATGTAGACAATGTACACTTCTATAACCAGTAGAAACTCTTAAACGTCTTAAAAATTTTTGAATACATTCTTAGTTCGTAGTTTATACTCTTGTAAATAGGTTTTCTTACATCTGTAGTTAATTTAGCTTATAATATTGTACACAAGATATAATTTAGCGTTTTTTGCTCTTTCACGTGTAAATAAACCCGTACTATATTTGGCCAGCCAATAACCTACCAACGTCGTAGGAATTAAGGCAGTGCTTTCTACAAAATGGTGTCGGGATCGTCCCAGTTCGAGACATAGTAACGTCTTCTGGTGAAATGTATCAACGTGATTAGCCAAGACCGAAAATGACAAATTGCCAGGAACGTAAGAGCAAGAAACACGAGGCCACATGCTGTGCTTATGACGACTCCAGTTAAATTGTGAGTCACGTCTTTTATTATGCAAGAAGGAAACGTAGTTGAAAGGGTAACTGTTGCCATTTGAGAAGGACCATAAGTTGCATTGAATCCTCGGAAGTTATTCTGCTCATCTGTAGCAAACCTAAATTTCAATTTGTTTCCCTTCAATCTGATTGGACTGTTCACCAACTTTTTATCACAAAATTTGTGAACGACCGTTGACCAGGAGGCTATGCAGTCGTACACTTCGATGTAGTCTTTACATTCATTTGGGCAATTCCCTTTTTCGAGTTCCACGTCCCTAAAGTGGAAGAAACATTTGTGTTCAATAAGTCCCTGCCCTAAAAACTCACCAAAATAGTTTCAGAGCTTGTAGCCTGAAGAAGCGTAATTGTTCCAGAGGTATTTGGTTAACCGCCCACAATGTTGCATAGACCACATGAACTCATGTTATTGTAAAAACGTTGGGACCTAGTTTTGAAGCATATCCCCAAAGACTACTTTTTTTTTGTTCAAAAAACAGTGTTGTCTCACCAACCTGAAAATTAGTTGAATGTGTTTGTCAGGTATCTGTATTTTATAAATGCAATCTTGATTGGCCCCGTATTTGTTAGGGTAGAGACTGAATAGTACCGCGGTCATTTTCAAAGTAAAAATCCCCGCTTTCTGGAACAAAATATAGCAATTAGCTGACCTTCTTTCTCGCTTAGCCCAACTGTGGATATATTCGAGACATCGTAACGTCTTCGGACTAAATGTAGCAACGTGATTATCCGAGAATGATAAATTGCCAGAGACATAAGAGCAAGAAACACGAGGCCACATCCTGCACCTATGACGACTTCAGTTACCTTGTGAGTCATACCTGTTGCCATTTGATAAGGACCATAAGTTGCATTAAATCCACCGAAGTTATTCTGTCCATCTGTAACAAACCTAATTTTCAGTTTGTTTCCTTTCAATCTAATTGGACTGTTCATCAACTTTTTATCACAAAATTAGTGTATGACCGTTGACCAGGAGGCTATGCCGTCGTACACTTCGATGTAGTCTTTAAATTTATATGTTCGATTCCCTTTTTCGAGTTCAACGTCTCTACAGTAGAAGAAACGTTTGTACTCAATGAAACCCTGCCTTTAAAGGAGAAGTTTGTGTTGCGAACAACTTGAGCTTAAATAAAAAATCGCATATTGCTTATCTCACACACGAATTGCTAAACCCTTGGCGTCAAATATATGTCGAAAACTACAGCAAAGAAAATGCGTCTAAAATAGCATAATTTGAATCTGCCACGATTTCTGTAACGTCATTGCGCGGTTTGTAAGGTGACTGTAGTAGTATGTACTATAAAATACAACAATTGGACGAGCGTAGCAAAGAGCAGAAACGTGCTAAATTTATTATTTAACACAGTTTAGGGTAGTAATGAGTCCGTATGTAGTAGCGCAGAACGTTTTACAGGCAAAAAGGACACAGAATTCACCAGACACGCGTGTCATTTTGAATTTTTTGGTCTAAATACTACTACAGTCACCTTACGAACCGCGCAGATGACTTCACACAAATCGTGGAGGATTCAAATTATGCAATGTTAGGCGCGTTTTCTTTGCTGTATTTTTCGACTCGTATTTGACACAAAAGTTTGGAAATTTGTGTGGAAAATAAGCAATATGTGATCTTTTCATTTTAAGCCCAAGCTGTTTGCAACACAGACTTTCCTGTTTTCAAAATAGTTTCAAAGCTTGTAGCCTGAAGAAGCGTGCTATCATTACAGAGGTATTTTATTCACCGCGCACACTGTTGCATAAACTACGTGAACTCATGTTATTGCAAAAATTTGTGGGTCTAGTTGTAAAGCATCTCCTGAGGGACTACCTCTTCTTTCTTCAAAAGACAGTGTCGTTTTACCAACCTGAAAATTAGTTGAATGGGCTTCTCTGGTATTTCTATTTTGTAAGTGCAATCTTGATTCGCCGCGTATTTTTTAGGGTTGTTTGGAGACTGAATAGTACCGTGGTCATTACAAAGTAAAGATCCTCGCATTCTGGAACAGAATTTAGCAATTAGCCGACCTTCTTCCTTATTTTGGCTAATTGTAGCCATATCGCGACTTTCATGTTTTGACCTGCAAACAGGATTTTAAACTTTGACAAAAGTAATGCGGACCCTTTTAAAGAACCTGTTTGCACGCTAACTAATATTTTTGGGCAAATTACTTGGTGGCCTTTTTCTTGGCACTTGAGGTTTAGATGGTCGTTTCGATGATTTCCCAGGTGCTAAAAAAAAGAAACATACATTTCACTTAGAGTAAAGACGCTCATAGCACTTACTTAAAGTGTTTGTAGAGATTAACTAAGGTATAAATGTAATTCCTATTCAAACAATTCCTTGTTATTTTGAGCGGTAGCCGTAAAATGGGTGAATGCGAGGCGAAAATTCTATAAAACATGAATTATGAAGTCCCCATATCCGTAAAAGTAGAGGAAAACGCGGAGAACAATAGAACAAACGAGAATAGCGTACCTGTGACGTCAGAGATCGAGGCACACAGATGGAAACAAATTTCATGACCACATTAGGTCATTAATTAAGGCCTAGGTCAAACGTCGCTCTTTTCATGCGCCGAACCTAATGCAAATGAGCTCAGACAAAGACTTTAGGTCATTTGCATTAGGTTCGGCGCATGAGAAGAGCGACGCTTGACCTAGGCCTAACTTGATTGGAAACTATTGCACGTAGGTAATATAACAATACTTACCGCCAATATTCGGTTGGTTGCTGTAAGTGATGGAAACATGGATCCTTTCATTGTATCTCCGTGAGTCATTCAAGTAAACATTTAAACAATTTGAGTTATTCAATGACTAAAACACTTCGCCGTGATGACCAATTTTACAATCGAGTCGCCTCTCACTATACGAGTACGGATTGCAGTCGTCAAAAAACGTGAACATATTGAGCGTAGCACTGCGGTTTCCTGCTGTATTCAAATGGAAAGAATCTCGACGAATATACGTTTGCTCTTATGTGCACATGTTCGCTTGCATTCTCTGTTCTGAAACATACTAAGTTTTTGTTTTTTCTTGTGTAGTGAGCCGGTTTGCTCTTGGCAGTTAGGAAGCTTGTGCAATTCGTAAATACTGAAATAAAAGATAGGCGTTATGTAGTTGCGGTTTGTGAACTAAAAGTAGCCATTCAGGGCCGGTTGTACGAAGCGCGTTTAGCTTAAGCGGTGGATGAGCTCAAAATGGAAATCATATTCTTACACTCCTTGTACACCCAGATTAAACGTTTTTTTAAATAAATAAAATAGTTTTGTATCTAACTATCAGTTCAGCTCATAAGACTGGATTCAATATATTTACAAGATGCAAGGAAGCGTTTTTAAATTCTGCCTTATTTACCGTTTATGCTAAACGGGCTTCGTACAACCGGCCCCAGATGATCCGAAACCATCAAAAAACGACTGGGTCTGGATGTCAAATGAAAACCTGTTTTTCGTTCAGAACTAGTTATCGCTCGAAGTACTCTGTATTTCATTTTCCCGGCAATTCGCAGTCGACTTGTGTTTTTCACAACCAAACATATTTTGGAGGGTGTTTAAGACTGCGACTACTTTTTGAGGAACATTATCCTCTACTCGTGTAAAATCGAACTAACTTTTATTCTTAATCTTAGACTTAAATACACCGAAGACAACAATGAATAATTAATGTATCTATCTACAACAACTGATTATGAATAATTAATGTATATATCTACCTATAGTGCAACATCCTTTCTCTTTTCATTTTTTTTGTACATAAATTGTATTACCGACTATATCTAAGTTTATTCTACTAAGTCTAAGTTTGCTTCGTTATTGCATTTCCCCAACTCACCAAAGAACTTTGGCTTCCTTACTATTCGTCCTGAGCGAGTTACTGTTACTGCTCGAGTGTCAATTGAAGGTGGCTTTGGCGCTCGTCCTTCAGGTACAGGTTCTGGCGTTTCTTTCTTCTGTGGTTTTGGATCTGTAGGTGTACTGTCAGGAATATCTGGAACCCACAATAAAACTGAGAGTCCTTCGTTTTGCTGTGTAGCTGCTCTCGATTTCCTTTCCTTGAATTCCTCTTTGGTTTTCCTGATATGACGGCGATTCCTTCTGTAGGTCGACCCATTCTCTGTAGTGACTTCGAATGATCGAGGTCCAACCTTGCTGCTTATTTGAGCTTTCACTGCTCCATTTTCTTTGGATCGTGGAGGAATAACCCTCACCGTATCGCCGATTGACAGATTCTTCAAATCCCGTGCATCTTTATTGTACATGGTCGCTTGCTTCTCTTTACTTCTCAACAGCTTGTCATAGATATTTTTCTGCGCAACCGGTTCCATTAAGGTGGGCAAGGAGGGCAGTTGTGTTCGTGTCCGCCTACTCATCAAACGCATCACTGGGCTGCTGTCCAAGCCTTGAGTTGGGGTATTTCTATACTCCAACAACGCAAGATACGGATCTACTCGAGCTTTCTTCGCCTTCTTCATTAAGGTTTTGGCCGACTTCACTGCTGCTTTGATCTTGCATGCCGTTACTCTGAGGGTAGGTCGGAGAGCTTGTGATGTGTTGAAAATTCCATTGGTTGCTAAATTCTTTGAACTCTTCTGAAGTGTGCTAAGTTCCGTTATCAGACATGCACGTTTCCGGTATCCCATGTCGGGCAAACCGTGACTTAAACTTTCGAATAACGGTTGATGACTTAGTGTTTTCAAGGGGATTAACTTTCCTAAAGGAATAATAGTAGTCGACGCAGATCAAATAATCTCGACCGTTATAAGAAAATAAGTCAGTTCCCACTTTAGCCCAAGGTCGATTCGGTACTTCGTGGGCTATAAACGTTTCTTTAGGCTGCTTCTGATCGAAAGCTCTACAGATATCACATCTTTCAATGAACTGCCGTACTTCCCTACTCATGCCCGGCCAATAGAAAGATTCCCTTGCTCGGGACAACGTACTGACCATCCCCGTATGAGCGTAGTGAAGTTTGTTCACCATTTTTTTCCCTCATGCAACGAGATAGGGATAACTACTCTGTCTCCTTTAACCACGATTCCATCGTAGATGCTCAATTCATCTCGAACTCCAAAATACGGAGTTATTAATGGGGGGTACTTCGGTTTTCTGCTCGGGCCAACCACCCTGAATCACTCGAGTGAGCTCCTGTAGAGTATCATCTTCCTGGGTGTGTTCCTTGATCTCTCGTAACGTTGTCGCTGTTATTTGAACATCTTGCATCACGTTAATACATTCGATTTCTTTGGCGATGTCATGATCACCTTCATTAGGTAAGTAAGCTCTGCGACAGGAATAGGTTAAAACTGAAAACAAAGCGATTTGTTTTCACCAATATATTCTCGAATTTTTACTCCACATATCAATAATTCTCTATATCATATGATAAACAAACTACTTCATGGTTGGATTGCTTGTACGAATGTTATAATACACTCGTTGTGAAGAATTGCAAAACTCACTCGTTCGCTATTCGCTCACTCGTTCATTTGCAGTTCTTCACAACTCGTGCATAAAAATCGTACGCTCTCACCCACTATGAAGTAATCTATATTTTATAGTTGTCAACCATGGCTACTAATTCTAGTCTTACATACAGATTTAGTTTTTACATATTAAGTAACGTCCTATTAAATATTTCTTTAATTTTATCACGTACAAGAGTGTAAATTTAGCCTATAAATAATAAGCAATGTTTTAAAATACGCAATTCAGCTTACCAGCTGCAAGGTATTTTTTTCTGTTAAAGTTTCACAGTTTCAACGACGTCGTTCACTATGTAGTTATCAAAGAGTGCTATCGTCTTGGTAATTTTGTCGTTATATGGTAGCTAGTGTTGTTTTTTATTTATGTATGGAACAAGTCTAACTAGTGGATGTTTTGAGAATGATGTGGACAAAATCAATGACGTCTTTCGCACGAAGTTACTGTGCCCACATGTCTTTCTGCAATCTACATTACATACACACGGGATAAACATCATCGCCTTGGAGAGCAGATTAAGTTAGGTTTTTTGATAAAATCCACATAATTATGATATCAAAATGGTAATTAGACTTGGTCTTGTCACAGTGATATTCTTCACATTTTGCCTTTGTACCTCACCTACTTCGTGCACCAAATCTCATTCCCCAAACGCACGAAATAGCATTTTAAAGACTCTACTTTTCAAAATTTCACTGGGTATGCCCCCAGACCCCGTGGCACTTCTCGCTCTTTAAGGCTCGTCGGGCAGACTAACGTCCGGCCCTTCCCTCACATTTCTAGCTCGAACGCATATAGTCACAGCAATCCATATTATTGAACCAAGATTAGGATGTCACGAAACCCACAAGCTCGCTGCTACTCATATCATCCAATCAAATGCTCAACAATTTATTTTAATTGAATGCAAGCTCCGCAGCGAGCTTGCAACTTGGTATTGAGATGAGCGGAAAAATGCCCCTGGTCATAATATTATGCTAAATATTTTTACCACTCTGTACCATTTATTCTGTCGAATGCCGCACGAATTTACTCAAAAGAAAGAAACTCCTACGAATCGATACGTCAAAGCCCAGTCCACATATAAGCATTTTTCCATTGACGACCTCACCTGCTCGTACACCTTTCCATTGTTTTGAACAGGTCACTATTTTTTACATCTAGCTGCGGGTCGTTGTTGGCCATAGTCAAGTAGAACTGGAAGTCATTATTTCTAGTAATGACCTAAAGCTAATAATGATCTGCAGCTAGATGTAAAGTGATCGTTATTAAAAATAGTGACTTGTTTAAAACAATGGAAAGGTGTATTAAAGTGCGCTATGATACGGTTGAAGTGTCAACTGCTCATTAAAGTCGTTATCAACTTCAACCCATCCTTACAGTATCTTTTTGTATATTGGATACCAGAGCATATTCCATGACTTTAAAACAATTAAAAACGTTTCGGTGCTCTACAATACGGTCGGATTGATTAAGTGATGAATTGCCAAGAGTGTATTTTGTCGGACCACCTTTTTTAGATTTGGCAGTATAGTCAGTACATAACAGTAGAATTGCAATGCAACATCAAGTACAAAGATCTTTTTACATCGCAATAGGCAAAAGCGCAAGCTCACTTCAAAGTAGCTATTAAAGTATTTTCACTGTTTTCTGTAATTTGCTGCCTATAATTTCAATTCTGAAATGTTTTCACTCGATCATGATGTACTCTATGTCGTCTAAATCCTGCATGGTTATTTCTGGTCGTTGTACTTCGGCGACTATTCCGTCCAAGAAAGAATGTTTCAATGCTTCGTCAGCGTACGGTCTTTTCTCAAGTTTATGGCTAATCAGCCAACTAACAAACTGTCGAGCTATGCGATTACCAAGTTTCTTTAAGTAAACTGCCTTTCCTTTCACAATATTCCCCATTCTATCAAGTGGATCGCCAAAAGGATGTTTACCTTTAGTTAAAATGAAGTGTGCAATCATTCCTGCAACTTGGACATCAGATTTCTTCTTGTAAGGACCTGCGACTTTCTGCTTTATTGCTTCTATCACTTCTGCAGCCATCCAGCCCATTGTTCCACTAGGATCTGTGTAGTGTGTGCTTTCATTTTCCTTCAAAACACGACTTATTCCAAAGTCTGCCAATCTCATGCAACCATCAACATCAACGAGGACATTTGCCGGCTTCAGATCTCTGTGCAAAATACCTTCTCCGTGGAGAAATTCAAGCCCAGTTAAGATTTGCTTGATCATTCTTGGACCATGTTGTTGTAAGTATTCAATACTTTGAGAATGAACAAGTTCTCTCAATGTTTCTTCACACAGATCAACAATCAGAAACGTGAAGGTTTCGTCGCGAAAAAAATGTCGATAACTGACTATGAATGGTGATTTTTTCGTGTCGATAAGACTGAGGATATTTCTTTCATTTTCGGCAGTTTCTGAACATGACTCAGTAAACATTCTTTTAACTGCAACTGGACTTCCATCTTCCATGATACCAACATAAACAACTGTCGCACTGGAATGCCCGATGGATAAACTTGGGTCTGCCTCAAAATATCTCAAAGGTGGTTTTACCTAAACGATGAGTTTTAATGATCATGTAGTGTATAGTGTTTCTCAAAAAAAGAACAAGTTCGAAATTGAATATGCTTTCATGCAACACACGTTAAATAAAGCGATTTTATTAGTAAATAACAAGAAAGAGCGCCGGTCAAATTCACATTTTTCTAGCGTTAGAAATAGCATTGAACAGGAAGCTATACACTTCTCAGGTGGGAATTAAAATTGTTTATTTGAATTTACGATACATTGAAGTGAGGCTATTTAAACTGGCATTAGTAATCCTAGGCAGAATTTTTCGCCCAGAAAATAAATCTAGCAAGCTGATTGGCTAGCAACGTGTTTCGCCGCAAAACGAACAAATTGCGTTGCTAGATCTATTTTCCGCACGAAAAAGTTTGCCTACTAGAAAAGGGGTTAAGACGCGACACAATAAATGCAACGCCTCGAGTTCTGCAACAAATTCTGTCGCGTAAAACCAGTTTTCCACTAGCGTTATTATTGTGCAAAGCGACTTAATTTTTTGTCGATTTCATGAGTCTTCTGATACAACAAATTAGTTTTTAATTAATTGCTTTCAATTTGAAGAAGACAAAAAGTCGCTTTGCGCGAAAAATATCGCTAGTGAAAAATAGGCTTAAAGTCGGTTTTCCACCAGCAAAATTTCTTGCTCAATTCTTTGTCTTATTAGCTCGCAACTAGAACAACCGTATTTGCTCTATTCGGCGCCTCAATCTAATTAGCCGCACTTAGAAACCAGCAAAAACAATAAGCCCCTATCCTCTCTACATAACGAAATCAACGGAAAATCAATCTTTGGATGGAATCATAGAGCAAAATATGAATGCTAAAGCTTTATATTGCGTTTATTCGTTTGAAATTTAGTTATGTAAACATCAGGGGCCGGTTGTATAAAACGTAGTAAGAGTTAACTATAGTTAAGTACGAATATCAACCAACCAGAATCGCGTATTCAAGATTTAACTACTTTTTAACCACAAAATCGTAGTTAAAACGTAGTTAAAAGTTTTATACAACCGGCCCCATGTCGCTAGATTTATTTTTCGCTCGAACAAAGTCGCGTAGTGCAAAACGGCCTTAAATACACGGCAACTTGTGAAAATCTCCAGACCGTACGTACACCGATTTTTTTTTAAATATAAAGTAATACGCACCTGTTGAAACATTAACAACGCTGTCAGGTGTGAAATTCCACAAATCCTCCTTATCGGAAGGGGGAGATCTAGCTGATAATATACAACTGTCACTTTTTGAGAACTCTTTTTTCGAAAGCTGCTTATCAATATCACCACCAGTGGCCGGTGTACTTTCAGAAACACTAACAGTCGAAGCCACCCACGCTGGCTCAACCTTCTCGCGCGCGCCAGTTCGCAAGCTAGGCTCTTCAGTGCTGCTCATAAGAATATCTTGACTCGACTGAAATGCTGAGCTAAAATCGCTGGTCGAGCTCCCAAGAGACTGGGGGGAATCAGTCTCCGGAGGGACATCAGCACGTTTCGAATCACTTTGAAAAGCATGAAATGAGTCCATTTTTTCTTCAGATTCTGGAACTTCATGCGATAAGCCATTTGATAGTCCGTTTTCAAAAGTCGCCCATTTTTTCGTCAAGGGTAGTAAGGGAAAGCCATTGCTGCATTGCTCTTCTACAACAGAATCTGCAGTAAAACTCAAGCGGTTATCAGCAACATGAAAGTTACTGTACTCGTCAGCATCGAGAATGTCACAGAAATTTGTAGTACGAGTAAGTTTTCCCAGGCCTAAGCCGCTGTCGACTTCGCTAAAATTATCAAAATCTTCCAGACTATGTGTTGTATTACGCCTGGCAGAGTTTATGTTACGACCTCGGCAGTCTCGTTTAAAGTTATCACTGAAGTGTCTTTGAGGTGGTCTTCTTACGTGTTGTTCACTGTCTTTAGGCGACCACTCAGCCGACAGGCTTAACATTTGTCTCAACGATAAACTCTCGTCACCATTTCCCCATACATCGCTGTGGCTTCGCTCTGCTTTAGGAGGTTTTGTCCTGATATGAGTGTCTGTCTCCCTAGGATGAAAATCCTCGTCCGTATCAAGTTCGCCTAAAGTTTCTTGAACCTGCGGGATATTGTGCGCGTGGCGGAGCTCTAGTTCCAGGACTAACTGATCTCGCTCTGCTTGAAGCGTTGTAATAGTTGCTTCGAGGTCCATGATCTGCCATTCCATCACTGAAATGTGTTTGTCTTTTTCAGTAACAGTCAACTCCAAATTTCGTACCTAAAACAATAGTAGCTAACCCGTTAACCTTATGCACAGCCCAAGAATACTTTAGTTGGATGTATTGCCAGTCATCTGGTTAATCATTTACTATTAACGAGTGGAAATGCATCAAACTTACCGTATTCTCTCTATTAAGCCCCCAGGGGGCTTATTCTTTTCAGACCCTTTTTAGGGGGGGAGGCTTATTAGAGAGGGGGAGCTTATTCGAGAGGAAGAGGGGATTATTTAGTTATCCATAAAATCTTAGACATTTTTTTGCAAAATGTAAGGTATTATGGTTTTAGTATTACAAAAAATTTTTCCTCTTAAAAGGGAGCTTATGCGAGAGGGGGGGCTAAATAGAGAGAATACGGTACCACTTCCTTTACTCAGTTTTGTTATATTCTTGCCACTCAAAGGTTAATAAAACCATCTGACAATGGTGCACTCTACTTTGTTATTTTAATACTTTAAACACTAGATATAAGAATGGGACTCTTGGCATTTAATAGGCTAAGCATCTTTGTTACCTTAGATACCAATTCTTGTATTTTTACTTCCGCACTTTCTGCATCAATAGCACAACTGAGCGCTGACACTGAAAGACTTCCCAGTTTCTCTAAAACATAAAACCACATATCACACTGATAGAGACAACAGTTATTATAATCACATGAAATAACATTTTGACCATGGTGAACGGTTTCAATCAATAGTTTTGAAAAGAACTGTTTGACTAATTCAGGAATGATACTAACCTTAAACTTGGAATGAGCAAATAAATGAGGCACTTGAAGAGCGGTCCGCCAAAATGCATTGTGCCTTTTACTAAGTTTTATTTGATCATTCCAAGTTTAAGTTTAGTATCATTCCTAAATTATTCCAACTATTCTTTTCAGAACTATTGAAACCGTTCACCGCGGTCGAAACGTTATTTCATGCAATTTTAAAGTTCATTACCACTACAAAATTTTTGTTCAGTTATTAAAATAAATTTTCTCTCATTCCTAGCCCCCAAATCTCAACCACACTCTAAGCAATGGACCTTTAACCTTATAGACAAAATTTCAAAAAATTTTGAACTAGGAAAGTCTTTTACCACAGCCTGAAAGAGCACCCTGAATTTAGTAAAACTGCCAAGTTTGGTTGCAAAATGTTTTAAAATAAGGAAAGTATACTTGTGCTAAGCTGGCAAATTTTGTATATGTTTCTATTACGTGCGAGAAATTAATACCCATTTTCCTGAACAGGGTATCACTTTCCCACACGTAATAGAAAAATATACAAAATTCGCCAACTTTGCACAGCTATATTTTCCTTATTTTACCACATTTCCCAACCAAACTTGGCAGTTTTACTAAATTCATGATGCTCTTTCAGGTTGTTGTACATAAAATATTTTTCTAGTTAGAAATTTTTTGAAATTTTGTCTATAAGGTTAAAGGTTCCATTAGAACCAGGATTTGATTCATGCTGAAACATAAGAGAATAACCACATTATCCTTTGACTATGTTCTAGTACCTGCAGAAGCGACTTTACCAGCCATTAACTGAATATTCACATTTCTTAACAAATTCATTTCTTCTTCATATTTTCCTAACTCCTCATGGTGTTTTCGTTTCAGTTCCAAAAGATTTTCATCCGTCTGCATTTTGTTCTGGTTCACTTGCTCACAATACGTCTGAAGTTGCTCAATCTTGCTCTTGAAATACTCCAAGGATTCCATGACCTCTTCAACTTGTTCATCTGAGAATATTTCCAGTTCTCTTGGTCCAACGTCACTATGTTGATGATCGCCTTCGGTTGAGTCCATGACTATAACCCTATTAGATTGACAAACTAAGCTCCATAATTTCAACAATTACGATCACCGAGGCAAAAGTTCACTAGGAGGAGTAAACTTAATTGTCTGTCATAAAACTGAGGAAAATCATATAGCTAAGCATTGGAGTAACTATACAACTCCCTATATTAGCTTATTGTATATCAGGATTGGTTCAAAATCACCATTCGAGCAAACCTTATGCTTCAGAACATGAACCTCATAAATAATGAATTTCCTCATTAGGGAATGAAATATGCATGACAAAAATTTACAAAATGCCACCTGTCATGTCGATGTCACTTACACGCTACAACATCTGGTTGTGCCATTTTCACACATTCCGAGATCTCAATAGCTTAAAAATGCCTGCTTTTCATGGAAAAACATTACAAAATGTGTTTCCATGAACATTCTACCATGAAATGGCATAAAACTTGAATTATCAGCAAAACAGGCAAAGAAACATTGAGGTCAACTTTTGACTTTTAAAAACTAGAATCTTGAAACAACGTTGAGTATTTGTTGAATACAATTTATGCTTTTTAATCGTTTTTGAATCCACAGTATAGGGTGGACAATTACAATTACAACTGCAAAACAATATACCGGAAAATTGCATACATGTATATATCTATTTAAAATTTAAAAACAAAAGTACGTCAATACAGCGAAGGTCAGAAAAGTTACGTGTCTAAATTATAGTACGAATTTGCAGCAAACGTACATCTTGTTGGGCGGGTTTCTTGGCATACTTTCCCTAAAGCAGTTCAAATTTACATAGGGGCCAAAATAAATAGTCTATTTTTAACTTTACAAGCAAGTTTGAATAGCAAGTATGCATATTTTCGAATGAATATATGCTATCCAAATAAAGATATAAAGCTAATACATCAAAGCACGATTAGAAACATCAGCATTAGCCTACCTTTTGATCTGAGGATCTTGCAGTTAAACTTGAAGTCAATGCATTACAGACGATATTTTATTCAGTAAACCACAAATGACAACAAGAGCAATAAGATCTACAATTTGTTTGGCGAACAAATCGAGCCACGTGACATACTGAAAATAATATTCGAAATATTTGTGGGAGAAAAATCCGGACAAATTTGTCGTAACCACTGGCCTCAAAGAAAACTGGATTGTGAACCTCAAATTTAGGTAATATCCCGATGTTTTGCGCACGAATCAAATTCGCCTTTGTCTGATACTAAATACCAATCTAAATTAGTTGACCACCGACGAATGCAAAAACAACTTAAGTTTAGTATTATATATTCACTGGAAAAAAACAATCAACAGATTTTTTAAATATCCTAGTACAACTATATTTTAATGTTGAGATCAATTTTCTGTGCAGTTGTTACAGTCAAATAGCTTGACAAACATTAACGCTTTCACAGTGAGCTGTGATATAATGTTGAAACGCCTTCACCACGTGCATATGCTTTTAATTAATTTGCGGTCATTAATTGACTGATAAGAGCATTGGACCGTGCACAAGTTTGCGTTAAGATGAACAAAAAGACACTACAAACACCATATCTCAGATCTATCTCCACTGACGACTACATCCGGGGCTTCACAATACGTCAGCTTCGTCATTGATCTTTTGACTTTTCATCACTGGTTACCAGTCCATGATTATCATCGACGCGGACAGCACAGCACTTTGGAAACCACCCCTTCTCGGGATCTTTGACTGCAAATGTGGATATTTAGAAAGACAACGAACTTGTAATAACTGTCATAAATGAGATGCGACTGTAAAGATCTGGGGCCGGTTGTATAAAACTTTTAACTACGTTTTAACTACGATTTTGTAGTTAAAAAGTAGTTAAATCTTGA
>JAODVM010468930.1:0-21161 GCA_025400095.1 Phenganax marumi | reverse complement strand
AACTATTAAAACTCCTTAAAATAACACCCTATGCGGTGTAAATTACTGCACATTATCTGTATTAATCATTTTCAATCGCGTAAAAATGGGCAGTGTCACATGTTGTGTTCCAGCTGCCCCTACTTTAAAGTCGGGGCAGCCAGAACCGTTCCGAACAGTCATGTGACCGTGTTCTGTTCCACTCCATTATCGTTCCAAAAATCCGGAGTACTCCGAACAGTAAATGGAGCAGCCTGTAGGCATGTGAATTATGTATTGTTGTGAACTGGGTATCAAAGAAGTAAACAACGTTACCCAAATTTGTCTATTGTAATGCAAAAAATATTATTGCTCTCAGCATATTAAGTAATTAAAAGCACAAAACCGAGGTGTAATAGTAGTTTAGTGGCAAATTTGTAACAATGTTTACGCATAGTTGACATGTTCTTTGTTCGACCGCAAAAAATGCGAAACTTTTTCTTGCTGCAAAGCTGACATGAAATTCTTGTAGTTTGGCATAGAGAAAACAACATCATTATATGATACGACGTTTTTCCCCCGAAAAATAATTAAAATAAAAGCCGTACATGGTTTTCACATGTGAAAATTATCGTCTCCGCTTTCTGACTGGGAGGATGATTTTTTCACATGTGAAAAAAAATCGTCTCTTCGCTAGTTCTTTTTCGCACATGAAAACAACATGGGACGTTTAAAGAGTGCTACGGTAAAAGAACTTATGGAAACGCTATTGTATGCTTAAAACAGAAGCAAGAGATAACACAAGAAGGAAATCGGTGAATATAAATTTGCAAGAACCAAACGGCAGGAATACATTGAAACTGAAAACAATGCGTCTTTTCACCAATATATTCTTGAATAGTTTCTCATCCTGTTAACAATTTTCTGTATCATATAATAAACAAATTACTTCATGGTTGGTTCGCAGGTACCATTTTTATAATCCACTCGTTGTGAAGAATTGCAAAACTCACTCGTTTGCTATATTCGCTTACTCGTTCGTTTGCAGTTCTTCACAACTCGTGCATAAAAATCGTACGCTCTCGTCAACTATGAAGTAGCTCTATTATATGAGTGTTTGTTTGAGTATTTACTATTGCAATAATAAATACACGACGTATACCCTCAAAATAAAACTAAAGTGAGTTACAAATGTTCATCCTAACACGCAAAGAGCCCTGAAATGAACCTTGACGTGGAAACAAAAGTACTTTCTTCCTTCGTAAAACAGACAAAATATGGCCATACATATATGTATTGACGTTATTCTCCAGTTGTGTGTGAAAGTTTCCTCGCTTTTGAGGTAAAGTACAATGTCTTTGGCTGTAGGTACATAATTGAAGATAGAGATCTCGTTGTTTCTATTTCTCGGTTGAAATCAAGACCGAATCGTTTTGCTTGCCGCGTCGTAGTTCGTAAACTCGAGGTATATGCGAGTTGATTAACGCAGAGGGGACTGAAGTTCCTTGTGCTGAACGAGTACTTGTAAATCTCAATAATGCACAAGAAAGACTGTTTTAAGCATCTGTTGACTAAATTTTTCTCTTGTCTGTGTATGTTGTGGAACTCTAGCAAAACACCTAATTAGTTGCGCTATTCATAAACATATAATATGTACAGCATAGAATGTCATGTTTGCAGTAAAACTGTTGAAAAAGATGTGATATGTGTTCTGTATAATATTTGGTAGTAAAAATTGTAATCTTGATGGGAACGCAAGATACAGTTCAAAAAATGGACTGAAGAAACTTTTTAGCACAAAACATCCTGAAATCGTGCAAGAAATACGTAGAGAAATATGTCATATATAAGTACATCTTCCTGTTTTGTTGCTGTAACTATAGGTTAAAATATTGTTGTGTTTAGTGAGTGTGTGTACGTGTTTAGAGTGTATAGATCGTAGATGGAATTGTAGATTGCGACTTTTACAAGAATAAAGAAAACTAGAATTACATTCCCGGGGGTTGATTGGGGACCAGTGGAGAAGGAAAGTCTTGAGCGAGAATAGATCTCCAACAGTCTACCAAGGTAAGAAATAGGCATACAAACTGATATTTCGAGATTAAACCTTTTCTAAATTTAAAAATTAAATCTCGCCGTTTCGGATTTAGTTCCGCCTGGCACCAATCCGCTTGTGGTGACATAACATATCGGACATACCACAAATATCTGTGCTTTTTGTTCTTAGCAACATGTGGATGTCATGTGTAGTATGAAATGTTCAATGATATATATCTTGAGCACGCTTTATACATACAATGAGGACCTGTTCATATGGGCCAAAGTTATCCCGGATAGCGAGGAAACTTTTTCACCAGCCAAATAGTTTTCTTCTGTACATATGGCGAAACGTTATCCCGCTTACCGGGGGAAGTTTTCGGACGTTTTCAGCCATTTTCTTAGCTACATTACGAATGGAAAAGTTGCTGACTAAACAGAAAATGATCTCGGTAAGCGAGAAAACTGCGCTCATACGGAAGAATTTTTCCCACTAGCTGAGATCTCGCCTTTCAACAAGCGAGATCTCTGTAAGCGTGATAACTTTTCGTCTTATATGAACTCAATCTATTTTTTCGTTCTATTTCTTAATAAGGCGAGATCTCGCTTCCAAATTTGCCGAAAGGTTTCCTCGCTAACCGGGATAACTTTGGCCCATATGAACAGGCCCTGAATTCTCCAATAAAATGTAAAAGAATGGAAAAACTGGTTGTTGTGATCTCAAGTAAGGTTGAATAATTCAGTGATAAAATGATGTTTTTGATTGATTCTGATATTCGGGGTGTTGTCGGGAGTACATTGAAGCTTTTCTTAGTTCTAAGAGCAGGCAATTGAAAGACCTTGGACCTCAGCCAAGAATAGTCACTATTAGAACATGTTTGTAGACTTTCCTATTTGGAACAATATTGGTTCCTGTAACTATTAGCCTGTTTCTAGGGTCAGATGTTTGGAAAAAGTGTGGGCTCTCCAATTTCGAGCTTCTGAATTCGAACGAAAGGTCGAAATCTTGCTACGTGTTTTCTTAAGAAACTCGCTCTTTCATAACAATTGTTATGCCTGTAGTGGTATATATGTCATGGCCTCTGTGCTTCCATCTCAAATTAGGGAGACGTAGATCACAAAAAATTTTTAATGTTCCTGTTTGTAAAGCCGATCGTTTTGTCTATTTGTCCGATGTATAAATTTTTCTTATCTCAATCGTTTGTTTATATTTTAGATTAACATTTTTACAATTCTCCAATTCTCTTTGTATGAGTAATATTGTTGGTATGCAAATACCTTCTTAGAAATATTAATTATCAAATTTTCCTTACGTTTTACCAGCGCGAAATTACCAAAATGTTTTTGAATATCTAACAGTCTGACTCACTAAAACAGATAATTAGTAACTATGACGTCAATGCAGTATGAATTGTAGCATTTTGCCCAAAAATGTAGAAAACATCAACGTTTTTAATTTCTGGCAAAGGACCTTTGTTCGCAACACGTATGAATCTTATAAGTTTCAAATGTCATCAATAAAAATCTTTTACCTTGATTGGTAAGAATTTTACTCGTCTTGTATCAAGCAAAAATGTCACACATTCTTTAATGCAGTCACAACTGCAATACCTTGATGTATTTCTCTTTCGAAACTTTTTGGGAAAAAGTTGAGTTACTCCAACAAATAGGAATTGAGACAAAGTACACACGAGGACATGCAATATTATATTTGCAGATTCCTTGCCCACGTAACCACCACTGCCATACACTGAAAGCTCTTTATTACAAGCGCCGTTCGGCATATTAACAAGGTGGCTGTATGTTAGGGTTTCTCTGTACAGGAAGTTATAGTATTCTACTGTCAGTTTCTGTCCGAGGGCAGCTTTCTAATGAAAATTTTAAGTTTCACAGCTTTTTAATCTGTTGGCGATGAACAATAAAATATATAACATATATTGTCAAAGTGCCCGTTTGAAATCGTGTCTCATGCGAACTACAGAAGGCCTAAAGTTTCAAATTGTTGGACCTTTCTAAAGATGAAGTCAACCTTCAAAGTAGATTCATGCACTTACAAAAACCTAGAATGGGTCACACTGGTACCACCAAAGATTTTACTGCGCCTCTGTTTATTTGAGGGGGTCAATTTGCTGGGGTCGTTGGTATAAAAACGTGGATAACCTTAACTATAGTCAACGTCAACTACTCTGGTTAAATCCTTAACTGCAGTAAATTAACAACACAGGTTAACTGCGCTGCACCAACGTACTTTGTGGAATAATTAGCTAATCACGTGTTGGTAAAAAGAAATCGCCGTGTATTACGAAAGAGTTGTTATTAAACAAAATGCGTTTACGAGATTATTGCAAGAAACAGGCAATCAATAAAAACGATGCAATCTCCTGGGGAAAATATAAGTGTGTTCGTAACCTGATTAACAACGCAATTAAATCTGCTAAGCAACAATATTTTAGTACGAACCTCGAACAGAATATAAATAATCCTCGTCAAACGTGGAAGCTTATTAATGAGC
The DNA here is from genome assembly GCA_025400095.1 of Phenganax marumi. Taxonomy (NCBI): domain Eukaryota; kingdom Metazoa; phylum Cnidaria; class Anthozoa; order Malacalcyonacea; family Clavulariidae; genus Phenganax; species Phenganax marumi. The sequence continues at coordinate 16,654 of JAODVM010468930.1, read as the reverse complement.
TGACCTCCCGTGCAACTAGCAGACCACAAATCTCCGAAATCAAAGTTGGTGATCGTACTATCACATCTTCGGTGCAAATGGCCGAGACATTTTATGAATACTTTAGCAACATCGGTCCGGATCTAGCTAATCAAATACCGCAAACCTACATCAATCCTGAAATTTATCTCGAACCAACAACAAAATCCTTCAGCCTTGACGCTCCTTCAGAGAGGACAGTGTGCTTAATGTTAAGTAAACTTAATGAAAGAAAAGCCATGGGGCTTGACAAAATTTCAGCTCGGCTTCTTAAAACAGCGGCTTTTGTTGTTGGTCCTTCGCTTACCAAACATATTTGAGCGATCCATTGCCAATGGAATATATCCAACGGAATGGAAGCTTGCCCGGGTGTCGCCAATTTTTGAAAAAGGCAAGATATCCGAACTAAACCATTATCGACCATAGTACCAACTGTTTCAAAGTTTTCAAAAAAATTGTCTATGATCAGTTTTTCAGCTATTTAAATGAAAATAAGCTCTTAAGTATCTGCCAGTCGGGCTTCCACTCTCTCCATAGCGCAGTAATGGCTCAACTAGAAGCCACTAATAGATGGTCGGTCAATATAGACAAAGGTCTTCTCAATGGTGTAATATTTATCGACCTAAAGAAGGCCTTTGATACAATCGATCATGAAATTCTACTGCGTAAACTATCCATCTATGGAGTCGATCGAAATGCTCTTAAATGGTTTCAATCATATCTCAATGGCCGAACCCAAAAATGTGATGTTAACGGCAGTTTATCAAGTCTCAGGGCTATTAACTGAGGAGTGCCTCAAGGTAGTATCATTAGTCCTTTGCTCTTTTTAATTTATATAAGTGATCTACCTAATTGCCTTCAATCAGCCTCGATCCGTTAATTTATTTGCAGATGATACTAATATTAGCCTCTCGGCACGAAACTTGCATGAACTCGAACCATTAGTCAATTCCGAATTATCCAATGTTACAACGTGGCTGATAGTGAATAAGCTTAGCCTGAACATATCCAAGACTGAATTTATGATAATTGGCTCGAGGCAAAAATTGTGTGCTGACGCTCAGGGTGAAATATGTATCAGAGTCGGTGGCAGGTTGATTAAGCAAGTTGGTCATACAGAATCTCTAGGTCTTACTATTGATGACGTCGTTCTTGGTCTAACCATGTCGACGAATTCTGCCAAAAAATTTCTTCAGGTATTGGAGCTTTAAAGCGAATTAGACTTTCTATCGTCGTGCATACTGCTGTTCAAATTTATAATGCTTTGGTTTTTCCATACTTTCACTATTGTTGTCAAGCATGGGATGGTTTGAGTATCCAACTAGGCGATAAAACAAAAGCTACAAAATCGAGCAGCTAGAGTAGTTATGAGAGCTGGTTACAATGTAAGGTCAATAGAACTTCTTGAAACGTTGCAGTGGGGCCCATTTATGGAATAGTAACCTTCCAGAAAACGTTCGGAAAATTGCCTGTCTACGGCAATTTAAATCCGAACTTGATAAAGTTTTTTTGAATATCTGATTTCCACACGGCAATCATGTAAAACAATATTTTCTTTTCTTGTACAGTGTGTTGTCTAGATTCTTTCCTTAGTTATGGATGTTGTTGTTATACAGTTAATATTACTGATGATTTTACCGTGTATAAAGAAATTTCAATAAATAAATAAAAAATAAATAAAATAACTACGCGTTGGATTCACGTGGGGTGATTTAACACAAAATAATATAAAGTAATCTTCTCACCGAACAAAAACGACTGGAATGCTACCTGAGGCGGGAAATTCGAAGCCAAAAGCCTGAGGGAATCAAAAGGCCCGTGTGGAAAAAACACGCGCCGCCATTTGAAGAATGCAAACCAAAAGTTGGCAGAAAAGCGCCAAAAAACGAGCTAAAACACTATATCACCATGAAGCTGTAACATCACTATGAAGAAATCTACCTCCTTCGTTACCTTTTTTTGGAAAACAAGATAACGCCTTGTGTAGCCTGAACGATGTCCGTAAGAGAACTGTAACTGTTTCACGTTGTCATTTAACAGGAACAAGTACATAACATGGACATGCATTAAATTGGAAAAGATTAATAGTCAGGAGTTGTTTCACAAATACTGTTCGTCTTGTCGTTTGTATTTAAATCTCCCTTGAATGTTCCTTGCCATGTGACAGGTCCTTCATGTTGAAACGTAGCGAGCAGCTTAAATATAAAAATTATGTGTCACCTCGTGTGCAAAAAATGGACTCTTTACACCGAGCTATTCATCGTGCACACCAGTAAGCGCCTATAGCAAAATGTACTAGGAACTAGTGCCTGGGGAAATGCTTTGAACAAGGACTGGTTGATATAAGCTTTGTGTTAACGTGCTAAATAGTGGAAGACGGGTGTTTTATCACGTCTAATATGTCAGATCTCAGAAGGTGCGTGTTGGCAAGCAGATGGTGCTCATTTCTCAATTATAACGAAAAAAGTGATATTGCCATAATGGATGAAAGATTCTTGCATGATGTGAAAACGCAGTTGATTTCCTTTGTCTAAAATGGTTAATAAACCTCTGAATTTGACTACCATTTATCGCCTACAAGAACAAAACTAACAGTTATGGAAGATTAGCTGGAATATTCGCAGCCATCCGCGTCCCACGTACGCCATTTGAAATGCGAAGACTATACTCATGTGCTTTAACTATTTTTGGTCTGTTTGTGGCTTTTCCCAATGTTTTATTGAATTACCCACGCTGACAGATGCATAATAAATGACAGTCCCTGTTAATTTGTGCTCTTTTGTAGGTTTTACAAAATTCCGACTTTTGTATATGAAACATGTTTTGGCCTGCGCTATTTGCTGTAGTTCTGATCAGTTCAACAATCGAATCCTTATCAGCTCGCAAATGTAAGTACCGCTAACTCATTTTCGAGTTTATAAATGCTTGGTGATCAGGATTGTAGTCTAATCACTATACTAGATCGGAAGACGATCATACCATAGTTTTCCCCGAATCAACAAGATTCTCTCGCGTATGTTAATGAATATATTTCGTAGAGGGTCGGCTTTACCACACTAGTGACTTAGGCCCGTTTCAAACGTCGCGCAACTGCCGTGTCGAATGCATTAAAAACAATCGATAATCAGCTGAAACTCCTCATTATCGATTGGCAGTAGTGCGGGCCTTAGAAAGAACACTATTTCATATGAAGTGTAAAACGGCTTTTGTTTACATGGAGAGCTGTCCATCTAAACAAAGCAAAATAGTCTCTGCACAATCCAATATTTATAACTAGTTACATTTAGCTTTCGTAGCTTCATATAGAAACTTCTAAGAGCTGACAACGACATTAATCTTCAGGTGATCTGGCCCAGAGCAAAAAGACTGGAACGAGCAATCTAATAGAAACCATTTTGGAGTATTTAATCACTTCTTTCATTCTTCTCCCTTTATGATCTAAAGCCCGTTTTCCACTAGGCGGCATTTTCCGAGCGGAGAATAAATCTAGCAACGTGACTGGTTCGCTTCGAAGGGGAAATATATTGCTAGTCAATGAGTTTGAAAGTTCCTTTTTCTGAATGGAAAATTCTGCCTAGAGGAAAACAGACTTAGGTCAAAACTTCTTAAATACGTTTGGTGGTGAGAGAGACAAGTCGACTGCGAATTGGGGAATGAAATACAAAGTAATTCGTTGGGTAGCAACTATTCTTGAAGGAAAAATCGACTTTCATTTGACATCGAATCCTAGTCTTTTTTTGGTGATTTCAGATCATCTGATGGCTACTTCTAGTTCGATCACAAACCTTGCAACTACATAACGCCCCTTTTTATTTTAGTGCGTACGAATTGCACGAGCTTCCTAACTGCCAAGAGCAAACCGGCTCACTACACAAGAAAAGACGAAAACTTAGTATGTTTCAGAACTAAGAATGCAAGCGAACATGTGCATATAAGAGCAATCGTATATCCGCCGAGATTTCCTTTAATTGATTACAGCTGGAAACGGCAATGCTATGCTCAATATGTTCACGTTTTTGACGACTGCAATCTGCACTCGTATAGTGAGAAGCGACTCGATTGTAAAATTGGCCATCACGGTGAAATGTTTTGGTCATCGAATAACTCAAACTGCTTAAAAGTTTACTTGTATGACTCACGGAAATTCAACGAAAGGATCAATCTTTCCATCACTTATAGCAACCAGGCAAATTTGGGCGGTAAGTATTGTTATATTAACTACATTGCACTATAGTTTTCATTCAAGTTAATGTTCTAATGTGGTCAGTAAATTTATTTCCATCAGTTTGCCTCAGTCTCTAATTGTTCTCGCGCGTGTTCCTCTAACTTTATGGATATGAGGGAGATATCGTTGCTTCCTAAATTTCATAATTCATGTTTTGTAGAATTTTTGCCTCTTCGTCACTCGTTTTACGGCTACCGCTCAACAACAACTAAAAATGTTTGAATAGGAATTACGTTTATCATCTCTGCAAACATTTGAAGTAATTGTTAACGTTATGAGCGTCTTTACTCTTGGTTAAATATGCTTCTTTTCTTAGCACCTGGAAGATCATCAAAACGACCATCCAAACCTCAAGTGCCAAGAACAATACCACCAAGTAATTTGCCTAAATAACTTAATTTTCACGATATGGCTACAATTATCCTAAGTAACAAAGAAGGTCAGCTAATTTTTACATTTTGTTCCAGATTGCAAGGATCTTTACTTTGAAAATGACCGCGGTACTATTCAGTCTCCAAACTATCCTAAAAAATACGCACCAAATCAAGATTGCACTTACAAAATAGAGATACCCAGCAAGAACATCCAACTAATTTTCAGGTTGGTACAGTACTGTGCAAAAGTCCGGATTCTGGTTTCCATATGGTCGTAATGTCGGAAACGAAGAGTCACGATATCTCTGAACAGCCAAAATATTCTATCTTCTAAGCAGTAAGTCTTATACAAAGCATACTCATGCTCTATTTCAAACTGTTCTATTTCGGCTGATAAGAAAGATCGTGATAAGTAGGATCGTGACTCTATCTTTACGACAGTTACGAACTTATGGAAACCAGGCTTTAGGCACCTAGCTAGAGTGTAAATTATAATATATAAACTAATTATTTTCCAACTTTGGAAGAAGTATATCAGATTTTTAGTAATGGCATGCGCCTTACATGCTAATGATGGCTAAATCTTCTGGTGTAAAAAATAAAAAATCATTGTTATTTGAATTTTGCTTGACATCCCTAGGGATTTTGCACAGTAGTGTAAATATGTTTTTGGTGTAACTACCACTGCAGTTACCTTGCGAACCGCGCAGCAACGTCACAGATATCGTGGCGGATTTAAATTACGCAATTTTAGGCGCATTTTCTTTGCTGTATTGCTGGGCTTATATTTGACGCGAAGGTTTGGAAATTCGTGTGGAAGATAAGCACTATGTGTTCTTTCATTCTAAGCTCAAGTTGTTCGCAATGACGCAGACTTCCCTCATACCAAAATAGTATCAAAGCTTGCAGCCTGAAGGGGCGTATTATTAATTCCAGAGGTATATATATTTTGTTCACAGCTCACAATGTTCCATAAACTATAAGAACTTATGTTATTGCAAAAACCTTGAAGCCTAGTTTTGAAGCATATCCCCAATGACTACTTCTTTCGTCAAAAGACTGTGTTGTACAAAATGACGAGGGTTTTTTGTAAATTCTGAGCCTTTTTTGCCGGTCAAAAAAGTTCAGCGCTACAATACATTGACTAAACTTTGTTAATAACAAGTTTTTCAAGTTTCTGCTTTTTCTCTCGCTCGTCCATTTTTTGTATTTGTAGTAAGCACCAATACAGTCATCTTGCGAACCGTGCAGTGATGTCACAGAAATCACGGCGGAATTATGCAATTTTAGACGCATTTTCTTTGCTGCATTTTTCAACTAATATTTGACGCGAAGGTTTAGCAATTCGTGTGTAGGATAAGCAATATGTGATCTCTCATTTAAGCTTAAGTTGTCGCAACACAGACTTCTCCTTTAAGGGTAGGACTTCATTGAGTGCAATGTTTCTTTCCCTGTAGGGACGTGGAACTCGAAAAAGGGAATCGAACAAATGAATGTAAAGACTACATCGAAGTGTACGGCGGCATAGCCTCCTGGTCAACGGTCATTCACAAGTTTTGTGATAAAAAGTTGGTGAACAGTCCGATCAGATTGAGTGGAAACAAAGTGAAAATTAGGTTTGTTACTGATGGACATAATAATTTCGGGGGATTTAATGCAAGTTATGGTCCATACCAAATGGTAACAGGTACCCTTTCAACTACGTTTTCTTCTTGCATAATAAAAGACGTGACTCACAAGGTGACTGGAGTCGTCATAGGCACAGCATGTGGCCTCGTGTTTCTTGCTCTTACGTCCCTGGCAATTTGTCATTTTCGGTCTCGAATAATCACGTTGCTACATTTCGTCCGAAGACGTTACGATATCTCGAATTCGGACGATCCCGACGCCATTTTGTAGAAAGCATTGCTTTCCCACGACGATGGTAGGCTATTGACTGGACTAAATGTAGTACGGGTTTATTTACACGTGAAATGGCAAAAAACGCTGAATTACATCGTGTGTACAATATTATAAGTTACATTAAACTACAGAAGTTTAAAAATCTATTTACAAGAGTATAAACTACGAACTAAGATTTAAAAATTTTTAAGACCTTTAAGAGTTTCTACTGGTTGTAGAAGTGTACATTGTATACATTAATAGCATTAACTAATACGCTATGTCTAAACCGCTCGGCTTTAGAAAAATAAACTTTTTGGCCGTTTGTCCTAGTTTCTCTTACTCTTACGTTGTTTACTTTCTTTGGTGATAGTCCATGCAGTCTATGCGTTGGTTCCAAGGACAGCGTAAACAAAAGTGCAAATGCAGCTATAAGTAATCAAAGTACTTTACATGACAATAATTTCGTAATCAAAAGTGCAAGGTCAGCTATAAGTGATTGAAGTAATTTACATGACAATCGCTTCATGACCAAAGTGCATATTCAGCTATAAGCAATTGCAGTATTTTCAATGTATTCTGAAGTTTCTTATCGGAAGTTACGTTCATTTCTGAATTGTTTTAATTCAGTTGTGAAATGTTACATGTCTAAATTCTAATTATTTCTGGTCGCTGTAAAGCTGCTTCGATTCCATCGAAGAAAGAATGTCTCAAAGCTTCGTGAGCGTAAGGTCTGTCATCCGGTTTGTGGCTACTTAGCCAACTAACAAACTTTCGAGCATCAAGATCAAGTTTCTCCAAATTCACAGGATTTCCGTTCACGATATTCGCAATCCTTTCAAACGAATGACCAAAAAGATGTTCATCCTTGGCCAAAATGAAGTATGCAATCATGCCTACAACTTGGACATCAGATTTCTTCTTGGAACGACATACAACCTTCTGCTTTATTGCTTCTATCATTTCTACAGCCATCCAGTCCATTGTTCCTTTAGGATCTGGGTAATCAATGGTTTCATCTTCATTCAAAACACGACTCATTCCAAAATCTGCCAATCTCATGCGACCATCAACATCAACGAGGACATTCGATGGTTTCAGATTCCCGTGCAAAATTCCGAGCTGATGAAGAAAGTCAAGTCCATTTAAGACTTGCTTAATCATTCTTGGACCATGTTGTCGTAAATATTCAGTACTTTTAGAATGGACAAGCTCTCTCAGCGTTTCTTCACAGAGATCAACAATCAGATATGTGAAGGTGTTGTTGGCGAAAAAATGTCGATAGTTGACTATAAATGGTGATTTCCTGGTGTTAATGAGTTCCAAGATCTTTCTTTCATTTTTGGCAGCATCTGAATGTGTTAGGGTAACCATTTTCTTAACTGCAACTTCACTTTCATCTTGCATGATGCCAACATAAACAACTGTCGCATTTGAGAATCCCAGGGATAAACTTTGTGTTTCTTCAAAATATTTTAAAGGTGGTTTTACCTAGACAATAAATTTTAGTATTCATATACTGTGCACAGAGTATCTAAAAATATCAAATTAATTCGAAATTCAACAAGCTATCTTGCGACGTACATACTAAAGAATTATTTAGCTTTGCAATGATACTCTTGTTTCTTTCATAACATCAAAAAATGATTATGCATGCATGCAATCTTCTGTTAAAAATGTCGATCGAATTCACAATCTTCCATCATTAGGGATAACATCAAAACCAAAGCTATTTTAAGAAACGGAAATTTAAATCACTTATTTGAATTTGAGATGTTGGTAAAAGGACAACTAGTATCTTAGTAAAGCAGTAAGAACGTTTAATAATCGTGGTGTAATTACAACAGAACAGAGTATAGTTGTTATCAAAATTTTTCAGGAACCAGGAAGGTTGCAACGGACCTGTTCTGCTTTGTGAAGCGTAAGAAGTACATGAACGTCTGCGTTCTTCAATGTTTTGGACTGATAAGCTTCTAATATTTAATGAATTTGTGATTGAAAACGATGGAAGAATGAGAATTTCGACCAGCAATATTTGTTTGAATAACATTTTAATATCATTTGAGGGCTCAATGACTGCGCCTTCTTTCTATGTAAGAATTAAATCGTTTAATTCAGTGGATCTTAGATGATAACAAGTTGAATTTCGATTTCGTTTATATGGTGCTTTGGGCGCGTATAATTGTTAGCTATATTCGTTACTATGTTGATAGCTTACCGTTGTCGCCAGCCGATCACCCATTGATATCAAACTCTGAATTTTGCTTCGATTTTTCACAGATTTCTTCAGCTCCAGTAAAAGAATATTAACGATCTCATCATTTCTGCATTCTAATTTCCCTTCCTTTCGCACATCAACGTTATATATCAGCAGCTTTTGAACAACCTCGGTGTGACCTATTGAACATGCTATACTTAGAGGGGACCTGTCATAATCACTGCGTTTATAAATTTTTTAGCAATTTCACTTTCAAAAAGGTAGTCAACAAATAAGTCATCACCCTTTTCACAAACCATACATAAAAGTGAGTACTCAAAATGTATGCTTTGATTTCTTGTGTCAGCTCCATGCTCGATCAAATACTTGACAATCTCCAAAGAACTGGAATCCAGGGCAGTGTGAAGAGGGGTTCTTTTTGACCAATTCGTACAATTTACATCAGCACCATGTTCGACTAAGTATGCGAAAATTTCTAAAGTACCATGTGAGGCAGCAACATGAAGAGCAGTTCCCTTCCTCGTGTATCTACGATTTACATCAGCATCATGTTCGACAATATATTTGACAATTCCGGAAGGACCATGTGAGGCAGCAACGTGGAGAGCAGTTCCTTTTCATAAGTACTGACAATTTACATCAGCACCGTGTTCAACTAAGTATTTAACAATTTCTAAAGAACCATATGAGGCAGCCACATGAAGAGCCGTTCCTTTCCTCGTGTATTCACGATGTACATCAGCACCATGTTCCACTAAATATTTGTTATTTTCTAAAGAATCATCTGAGGCGACAACGTGAAGAGCAGTTCCTTTTCTCATGTATTTACGATTTACATCAGCGCCATGTTCAATTAAATATTTGACAATTCCTAAAGAACCATGTAAGACAGCAACATGAAGAGCAGTTTCTTTCCTCATGTATTTACGATTTACATCAGCACCATGTTCAACTAAATATTTAACAATTCCTAAAGAACCATGTGAGGCAGCAACACGAAGAGCAGTTCGTTTCCATAAGTACTTACAATTTACATCAGCACCATGTTCAACTAAATATTTAACAATTTCTAAGGAACGATGTTTTGCAGCAACATGAAGAGCAGTTTCTTTGAATTTGTTTCCATAATTTACATCAGCACCAAGTTCAACTAAACATTTGACAATTTCTAAAGAGCCATGTCCTACAGCAACATGAAGTGCAGTTTCTTTCCTGTTGTTTTCACGATTTATATCAGCACCGTGTTCAACTAAATACTTGACAATTTCTAAAGAACCGTGTTTTGTAGCAACATGAAGAGCAGTTCCTTCCGCCGGGTTGTAATAATTTACATCAGCACCATGTTCAACTAAATATTTTGCAGTTTCTAAATGACCACGTTTTACAGCAAAATGAAGGGCGTTTTATTCGCTAATGTCTCTATATTTTACACCAGCGCCACGTTCAAACAAACATTTCACAATTTTTAAACAACCAAATAACACAGCACAAAGAAGTGCCAGGCCTACGGTCACACTTTCGCAATTTATATTTTCAATTGACTGTTTTACATCTTCAAGACTTCCCTTTTCACACGCTGTCCAAAGACTTGTCATATTTATAAGCCTACAAAACAGCAGAACGAATTACTGGTTAATTTAGTGCTCAACATTAGTGACGTTGGAATGAACTTTACTACGATTTCGAAATTAACTTAACACTTTTGCAATTAACACTTTTGCAATTAACACTTTTGAAATAAACACTTTTGCAATTGACCATGAATTAGTTGAACCACAGCATATATTTTTGCGTTCGTATGCGCCCGTCTATTTTTCCGCCATTCGTTGCCGCCTTTCACGAAATTCCATATACTAAATAAAGCGAAATCAATCTTTCTGATTGTGGTACATCAGCGAAGCCCAAACTGGAAACAAATGTCAGATACCAATAACGAAATTAAAAACATCTGTTATTTCGTAATTGCATTGCCTCAATAATGAAACCTTGTTATTGGAAGCATATTCCGCAGGTGAGCATTTCTCTACATTGTAGCCTAAAGGCCTGTTCAAACCAATGCAACGTGTTGGGCGAACGTCATCCAACATTGTTGGATGCACATGTTGGCCTCGTTAAAACACTATGTTGGATCATGTTGGATAATGTTGGAGAATGTAGGATTGAATTTAGATCACTTAACTAAATATACATGGAAGGCTGACTTCAGTCAGTTGAGCAAACCGAGAAGTGAAGCAAGAAATGGTGGCTCATGAAGCTCTCTTGGACGTCATTCTCAGACCCCCAAACGCGCGGTCAACTTGAAAATGGCGTGAAGTGGCCATTGTTTTCGTGTGTTTCTTTTCCATTTTAGCCAAAATAAAGCTGTTCATTTTACTTTCTAAATGATCCAGCAACAGGAAAGTATGGATAAACTACTTATATTACAAAATATGATCAATATATTGCTATTTATTAAAAATAAACATGTTCAGCGACTGTTCTTGTTTTCTTAATTTAATTTATCCTTTTTATGATTATAAAGATTTAAAATATTTTAATGAAATCGTATTAATACAATCATCATTATCACATAAATCAACATCATAAATATTATATCGGCTGAAGCAGAGAAGAATCGTGCCAAAACCCTATATTTGTGGTCGAAACAGTGCCCACTCCTTGCCATTTTTAAGTTGACCGGACGTTTAGGGATTCTGAGAATGACGCCTGAGAAAGCTTCATGAGAGCCGCCATTTTTGGCTTCACTTTTTGAGCTAGAGTCAGCCTTCCCATGTGTATATAGTTCAGGACTCTAGACTTGCATAAAATTTTCGTCTAACATTGTGCAACATTTGACGTGTACACGTGACGACATCATCGTTTCGATGCATTTAAGTTTTCATCCATGCCAAAAGTTTAGATGGCGGAAAATGAAACAACAGTTGAATTATCAGTTTGAACTCAGAATTAACCATTGAACTAAAACCACCTGGAACGCTACCTCCGGCCGGAAATTTGAAGCCAAATTCATGAAGTTATACCCAATCTTTTCGCGCAACAGAAAAACGCGGTTTTCTTTAAATGTCGAAAAATTTGAGTCAAGCTGCACTACAACATTGTTTAAGAAGACGTAAAATACATATACAGCGATATTTTGAAGATGAGGACCTCTTCAAAAACTCTAAAGTTGAATATTTTTCATTATTTTCTGTAAGATTTACACTTAAAACTTATCTTATTTTGAAAAGAATGCAGAGCGAAGAGTGGAGCTTGCCGTGTGGATATGAATAGTTGCTTGAATTTCCGTAAATTGCTCACTCGTTTTCCAAAAGAATTCTTCTCAATTTTGCGAAAAAATGTTTTTCCAAAAGTAAGCTACCAACGACAGCTCAATCCAGTTTTGTAGTAGAATATTTAACAGCGGACAATAACATATATAAATACTCAAGTTTTTTTGTTCGCATTCCCGCTCTTGAAGTGGTCTCGCGAGAATGTTTCGCAACCTAAACACGCGTGTCTGGAGGTAAACACTCGCGTGTCTGGAGGTAAAATTTGGCTTCATCCAATTATAGGCACGTTTTGTTGGAGGTAGCGTTCCAGGTGTTTTTAATTCAATGGAATTGACTGAGGAGTCGCACAGTAAAGAAAATATTGATTCACAATTACAACCCTATTAGCCCAAAAAAAAGCTTCTCGAGGATGACGAAAAAGAGAAGAAAAGCCGAAGAAGTAGACAGAATTGGAAGTAGACACACTAATTGAGTTGCTAGAAGAGTGGGTTTGTTTTGTGGGACGTTTCCTGCAAAGCTTATCACATGAGAGATAAACGAGAAATGGCGCACACAGAGATAGAGGAAGCTTTGGATATAAATGTTGTTGGTATTAAGATGAAAATTACAAGTTTAGGAGCACAGGCTGCACAGCTTGGAGAAGAAATGAACAAAGCACGTACGAATAAAGAAGTCCGGGCAGGCTGCAACTGACAATTACGAGTCAAAATGGGTATTCTGGGAAAGACGTCAGTTTCTGATATCAGTGATGAAAGTCGATAAAAGTGGAGATAACCTACGTCAAGACCTCATACTTTTTTACCTAATTTGAGTTCATTTTTGTACTTTAAATTTAAAAACAAGCACATTTTTCTGGTTGACATTGTGACGCATCACTCGCGTTTTCCACTTTTGTTGCTGTCCTTCGAACAGGTTAAGCCAGATCGCACTCACTTTTAAGGAATTATCCTTAAAAATAGGAATTTTGAAAAGTTTAAAGGATTTTTTAAAGGAATTTTGGTTTGTGAGGAATTTTCTAAGAAATTTCCGAAATATGTTACCTTGGACTAAAGCGTTCGACGTAAGATAACTAAATAACCACACCACTCAAACGAGATTTAAACTTGACAGTAGCAACATTATACGCATATAGTTACATAGATACATGTGTTTTGCATGTCATACTCATAAATGTACATATTGCTGTCTTTCCTTTAAAATTCTCAGGAGTTTAATCTCAGTATGTGCTGCTTCTCCTATGAAGTCTGCAGCAAATGTTTAAAAACCGTATTAAACGAAATAAAACTAAGCAATTGACTAAGCTTGCTGTCCAAAACACCCCTACTCAATACATAAACAGCAAAATACCAGGAAAAAACACTTTTTGTTACTATGTGACCAGGCCTTGTAGTAATTTCACCAATTTAAGAAAGTTAAATGCAATATGAGGAATTTTCGAACGTTTTCCAAGGAATTCGAAAGTTTGATCGTGAGAACACTGCCCAACATTATCCAACATCGTCCAACATTGTTGGGCCAACAGTATTGGACGATGCTGCATTCGTTTGAACACGTCTTAACCTATAAACTGATATGATAAGCGACCATACTCACCAATTGGAAATTGTCTTATCAATCGATATTATTAATAAATATGAATGTTTCACTAACTATAGAGTACAAATTCATCGCTTAACTTCGAGAAGTTGCCTCATCGTTTATAACTTACATTTTTCTCAAAAAAATGAATATCATTTAACAATCAGTGGCAAACGTCGCTGGCAAATTCTTTCTCGACAAAAATAACGTATGAAACAAGTATATCAGACGAATGTTTTTGAATGTCTAGCTATAACATGAACTGAACATAGAGCCAGGCTAGAAACAAATATTAGATAACAGCAATGAAATTACAAATATGTCTTTTCCTGTGATTCTACCTATTTTGAAACGTTGTTGTTGACTTTATTGTAAGCACATTCCGGAGGTGAACATTTTTGTATACTGTAGCTTAACCAATGATAATTGATGTACCATTACTTACCACTTTTAAAATGTCACATCAACCCATATTATTGAAACAAGATGTAGGTTTCATAAAGTGCAAGATATAAACTGATTGCTTTAGTTCAGTAACGTCGAGAAATTTCTTCATTGTCGAAAATTCATATTTTTCCCACAAAAATTTGAACAAATTTTTAACGACAAAGTAACAGCATGATGCACGAGTACTGTGAAATGTATGTAATTTAATCGTCAGCTGGACTGATACAGTTCCACGTTTTCCAATTTTAACATTTTCCAAAGGTGGAATACAAAAATATGTAAGATAAAATAATGAAATTACAAACATTTTTATTTTGTGATAACGATGGTCAACTATTGTTTATTTAAGCACATTCCAAAGATGAATATTTTTCTATATTGTAGCTTAACCTATGATGGCATGATGTATCAATACTCACCAATGTTAAAGTGTTACAGCAACCCACACTATTCAAACGGGATGAAAGTTTCATAGAAAATTGATATAAAGCGTTAGCTTTAGCTCTGTAAGCAGAGAGAAGTTTTCTCAGTGTTTAAAACTCATATATTGTTTGCAAGAATTTGAATAAATTTTTAAAAACAAAGAGTAACAGCGTGGTGCACAGCTACCAAGAGGTGACTTAAATCACAATAAACTGTGATAGAAAGATTAATTCATCTACTCTATAAATAACAAATTCATTTATTCTAAGTAGAAGAACCTCTAAAACACAGACACATCTCTTTCTAATACAGAGATTTCTTGCAACGTTCGATGTCGTATATGTACCGAGTTACATCTGCAACTCTCAAACCGACTTGTGCAAGTGTTGCCCAAGAAGCTTTAATTAAATGCGGTTTAATAAAAGTTGTAAAGTGCTATTTTTTAAATAAAGCCTAGTTTTCACTTGCAACGCAAGCATAAGCATTAGGTAGGACAAAAGGCTAAACAGAGAAACACGACATAAGCATTGACCCAATCACAAGCAGATTAAGTACAAGAAACCAAGCAAAAGCTTAGGCAGAACAATTGTAGAAGGCAGAATTGCGGTCAACAGAACACTCTGCTTCCCGAAGTTTCAGTCATTAAGAGTTTTATTAAAATAACAATTTGTCAAAAGAAAAAGCAAAGAAAACAGCGACATAAATGAATGACAGATTTTATTGTTCAAATGTTTGAGAACATTGTGTAAAATCAAGGCCGGGAGAGCGGAAAGTTCAACAACTAAATAAAGTTTGACAAAATTCGCGAGTTTCTTAAGGTTTGACGCCGAGCTTGGTAGTCTATATTACAAATATTGCGTGGAAAACGTGATTTTTTTTTTTCGTTTTTCCAGTGGATAACGAAGTATCCGCTGGTATTAGTTCCCTCATAGCCCGGGGGAGACAGCCTAATGTCTGCACTCTCGCGTAACTCATTCTCTTGACTCTTGCTATATAACAATACGACTTGCGCTCCAAGGCTTGGCGCTCTTGCCGAGCTTTGAGCGAAAAGGTCGAAGACAATTGTAACAGATGTCTCCACAATGTAAAACAACATTCATTGAACTGTATGCAAAGCCAAAATTTTGAAAACATTGTCTCTGACTTTGAGATTTATGATTTACACTAAGGTGAACTTTTTGTTTTGATCAGAGTATGTTGAGCTATGGGCTAACGTTTAGATACGCTTTTATATACATGAATACTACGTAAGAAGCTGGATCGTTCAAATAGAACATTTTAATGGAGCTAATTGAGTAAAAAGGCCATTACCTTGAGATACGAACTGCTGTGGCGCCATCAAGTCGATGGATGGATAGATAGATAGGCTGCACAGTTACTTCGCAGCGTCAGCTGAATTACGTAACTATCTACAACGCTTTTCTAACTATGTTAAGTCCAAGCTGAGAAACGAACCCGCAACCTCAGTGGTTAAAGGTGCAAGTCCTAGCGATTGGACCACCGAAGCCCCAAACATTGTGTGAGGACAAGGGAGATTTCCTTTTCCACAAACAAGAGCATTTCTTTTGTTCACATTTTCACTTTGCACCAATCAGATTGCGTAAGCTGCCAACTAGTTCCGGAAACTCGAAACTTCCAATACAAGTACAGGGTATTATTGGCGTAATCGGCTCGGTACGTCTGGTTTTCGCAGTTTTTGACTTGAAATAAACGAAATTAGTTAGAATAATACTCTTTCTAACGATTTGCATAATAAAATGAAGATTATTAAAACAGTACTATTCCAAGTAAAAATTCGCTTATTTCAAGTCAAAAGCTTTGAAAACCAAAATACCCAAAGACCCTGATAATCCCTTCCCCTTTTGTATTGAAGTATTTGAGTTTTCCCGAGATACTTGCAAGTTGACAAAGGATGTGACCATATAGAAACCAAGTTTTATACGGCAGATCGTCGAAATATTTTTCGAAAGTTTCGTAACGGTGAGTCCAATTTCATATGCGTATCAATATCGTTGATTTTGACTGTTATTTTACGGCCTTCCACAGTTTGTACTCGTATCATTTTTTCTAATTTCAGTTGCATTTTCCTCTTATTAGCATCGTTTTGTTCAGCGGTATTCTCAGCAAAAATTATGTCAAATAGAAACGGAAGTGAACTTGCGGCCAACGTGCTTATGATTTGTGCTGATGCAGATATACCAGATTTTTGCGCCAAAAACAT
>JAODVM010468819.1:0-21177 GCA_025400095.1 Phenganax marumi | reverse complement strand
TAGGGGATAATTGCATTTGAGTTGTAGGGGGGTCGTAGGGGATTTTAGCACTCGCCATAGGTGAGAATAGTATCCTATGAGTGGCAGCCCTGTTGACAAGTATTCTACTGCACATGCATGGAGTATGGTTCTTAAAATAAATGAAACAAAGGAACACTCAAAGTGGATATGTCCGGACTGTTCCAAGTCAATAAAATGCAAAAGTGATAACAGCATTGCTTGTGGGAGATGCTAAAGCTGGTACCATACGAAGTGTTATTCCCTGAAAGAACAACCAAAAGTAAATAATTGGTTTTGCAAAAAATGCAAGTTTTGGATTATTTGATGTATGTACTGTAATAGAGGCCAAAAGAAAGAGGCGGCAACGAGCTGTCGCAGACAAAAATTGATATATTCTGGTAACTTTAGCTGTAAATTATTGAGGCAGTGTCCCTTCTCCCCCTGGAATTTCTGGTTTGTTTTTAGTGTAAGTCAATCAGGCTGCACATGACTAACCATGGCTGGTAAGTACTCAAATAAATAACCACTGCAAATAACTCATATCTGTTGCGAAAATGGCTGCCTGTCGTTTAGTATTACAAGTATTGTATCATCGTATTACCAGCTGCCGGCTAGTGCGATTGCAGAAAATTAAATAGCGGCTGCCAGTCGTTTAGTCACTTCGTTATTAATGTTAATGGATTTTATGTTAAGTAAACTATATTTTGATGGTACACTAGACGATATTATTAATAGTCTCTATCTTTCTTATAGGGAAAAAAAACATCATCTATTAGTTATCACGAATTTTATTTTCAACATTTAAGTAAGTTTTGTTTTGATGGTACACTAGATGGTTTTATTAATAGTCACCATCTTTCAGAACTTATAGAAAAAGACTTTTTTTATACTTTTGAATGCAATAGTTATTTTGGTATCGTTAGTAGATTAAAAGTAAGCAGTTTAGATCTATCATATGATAGTTATAACTTAGGTATAATAAACATACCATTATTTGAAGAAAACATTTTAAAAAAGAAAGTAAAAAAACTTATATTTTACAAACACTGATTTAGTAACCACATTTTGCAACAAAATATTCAAAACTCTTATATTAAAACAAAAATAAATTAATGAAAACTACAAAACAACAATACAATATTATTATACAGATGAAGATTTAGACTCATACAGATAAAAGTTTAGTATATTGCATTACCGATTTAATAAAAAGATTTTTATAATTTTTTGTACCTATCACGCATGCTCCCCCATATATTGTGACTTGTGCTACCCCAACCATTATATAAACCCTAAACCAACTCAATTTCACAACTGCACATGCTCTACAAACAAGAACAGCAACATGAAGTTCTACCCATGCCAAGTCTGCCACTCATCCATCACAATGTGACATTTTGTGACATATATGCCAATCATTAGACTCCTCCTACCCCCTACACTATATAAACTCTAACCCTAGATCATTTCAATCATTTTCCTCTTCGGGGGCACAGCGGGTTCCAAACCCTAGTAGGCACTGGTTGTTTAGCCAGCATGCAGGTGCTAAAACTTAGGGTTCCCCCATCATAATCCTAAGCACTGGTCGGTTAAAGTTATGTTGGCAAAAATCCATAAAATTAGTGATTTCACACACCCCTGGAAAATCACCCGTTTTTATGGATTTTTGAGCATTGCCCCTAAAACCCGCAATAGTAGAATATACTAATTTTCAGCTTAGTGATTGCACCTTCAAAAAAAATCATCCCTATATAATATAACTACTCGAGGAAAGGTAAATATGAATAGCTTCTTTATGTGTTCCCAGCTCTACCATATTCTCACTTGTCAACAGGGCATCATGTTAAATGCTTCCATAATTTCATTACAGGCAAACTATTATGTGAAATGGAGAAACTGCTCGAGTCTAGAAAATAGCTGGGAGCCAGAAGAGAACCTGAATCCTGCTGCAGTTAGGTAGTATTTGTCTTATTTATATGAAACTTGTCCTCAACTCTATAAATTTCTGTTGCCAGTTTAATTTTGCGTTGATTTAATCACGGTTTACTATTTCCACAAGATTTGTCTTGAAAAAGGACTATGTGTGCAGAATCTAGTATAATTTCTTGTTGATTAATTGCTGCATTCCTTTACTGTACTGGAATGTGTCATCCAAGAGCAGCTTTGAGCCAAAAGGATATTGTAGATCAAATCATAGTTAATAACTGTGATGGCTAACTCTACCATTATGTTTGAAAGGAACTTTATTTCATATTTTGTTTTTGTTTACGTTTTCAGAGCTTTTGAAAACCCAATGCCGTCTCATAAAACTATCCAGGATGCAAGTGATGCTTTAGCCTGTGGAATACTGGAGCAACTTAAATCCAGAAGCACACTTCCTACTATCACTTCCTTTTGTAATGATGTATTTAGATAGTTTTTTGGTGGAAAGGGGGAGAAAAGTAACAAAAGAGGTGCAGTGCTACTGCAAAAGCGTGATTTTCAGGCTTGTAATTTTCGAAAGAACTGGGACAGAATAGCAGGCTCCATAGGGGATGGCCTAAAGATAGATTTTCCTGTGAACATTCGACCATTTCTTTCATGGAGCCCAAAGACATAATTTTAGTGATGGACAAGTGGTAGCTTGCCCAAGATATCGCCTTGGGAAACTGAGCATTTCGATATGTAAAACAGCATTTAGTTTATAATGTATAGGTTAGGTCTAGCTAGTTCTTGTGTTTACAATAATGGATAAAACATGTACATGCTTGTGATATTCAATTGTCCTCTGTTCTTCTATTCCTTATCCCAACTTCTTCCCAATAATTGTTATTACTTCTTTTATAAGACCTCTTCACCCACTGGCTGCTATGCAATTCCCACTGCCTTAACTCTAATTGGAGAATATCTGATGCAGTTTTTTTGTTGTTTGACTTGTACAGAACAATACTCCTTGCCACATCATTGTGTCTTTCAACCCCCCTGACCTGTGAAAAACTTTATGGTTTGATACATTTTCATGAACCTGGGTACATGGTACACAAAAGCAATGCATGCAAGGAGATACTGCTGATCTGTTATATCCTTTATAAATAGATGCAGTCCTTAATGATGTGAAAAGTATAATCCACTCTTTTGCCTTTTCAAAAAATGTGTTAGTTGTCTCATCACGTAGATGTTTTCCAGTTATCATCTTGTACAGTTCATGAAAACCTTTCCATATTTTAATGACAACCTGACATGTACCAGGCATTAAGCAATCACCTGATTTGCCTGGGAGTCCAGCTAGTAGCTTCTTTTTGTCTGCTGCAAGCACGTTTGTGAAGTCATACTGTCCAGACCCTTCCCATCGTCATTTTTCTTTTCCCATATGTCAAAACTGACTCTGCAAGACCTAATACTTGACTGAAAGTTTATGAGATGTGTGTCTATTCTTTCAACTTCTTTTTGTTGCATTTTTTTTTAATCCCAGGCAATTACTTCCTGAATAATATTATTTAACAGAACATCCATTAC
The DNA here is from genome assembly GCA_025400095.1 of Phenganax marumi. NCBI lineage: Eukaryota > Metazoa > Cnidaria > Anthozoa > Malacalcyonacea > Clavulariidae > Phenganax > Phenganax marumi. The sequence goes on along the minus strand of JAODVM010468819.1, from coordinate 17,682 downwards.
TCTTAGTAACAAGTGTAACTCGCCAGCATGACATGATCTAAGTCATTGTTAATAAGCTGCTTCTGGTCACAATAATAGTTGTCCTGTGAGCTCTTTTTGTTTGCCATATCAATTATTTCTTGCAGCGTGCATTTGATGGCACCTGAGTTATAATATTCTAAGTCTTTGTCCATTTCCCACCGCTTGTCCTTGTGGATTTTGCACCAAATACAAGAAAACTTAGACATTGCTGCTTTCATGCCTAAGATTATAAGCAGAAATTTGTAGTCTCCCCCAAGAAAAAACTCTAGATTCAATTGTGACTCATTGATGGCTATTTCACTCGCTTGAATTAGATTATTAATCTCCTGAGAAATGATTCCTGAGGGGTTTCATAACTTTCTGACCCCTTCACAATTGCAAAAGTGTAATTGCCACAGGCAGACATAAGATCATCTTGCTTTTGAAGCAGGGAGAATGAAGGCAAAATAAAACTTGAGTTTCTTGTCATTCTCGCTTCATCACCACAGATTTTGACTTGGATATTTTCTTTACTCCAATCCACCTCATCACGTAATTTGACAAAATCTTCAATATTGGTTTTCAGCATAACAGTAAATGATATTTGGGCACCATCTGCTTTACCCAGGGTTGGTACAACATGGCTGATGTTATTAAGTTGCCCCCTTCTCTGCTTCTCCAGATATGATTTTGGGAGACCATCAATGATCATTGTGAGTTCATGATAAAATGAATCACCGACACAACACTTATTTGATTGTCTTTTGGTCTTGACTAGGTAGGCTATCAAAAGCCTTTCTACCATCAGTTGGAATGGTGTCATTTACGCAAAGAGAATGTACTATTCCTCTTTGTAGTTCTCTGGCTTTTAACTTGGTTAACTCAAGACCAAAAGTTTTCATGAACCAGAGTGCAACTTTAGCTCTAGACGTAAAAGTATTAAGAGTTCTGGATTTTTTGGCAACATATGGGCCACATCCTTACCCTGATTTAGAAAATTATGCTTTTGTTCCAGATGGCCAATGTAAGCTAACAGCTCCTGGTTTACCTCATTCAGATTTTGGATTTCATCATCTTTCTCTTGCACACCTGTAACCATCTCCAACTATAGCTTCTCTTTTTCCTCGTGAAGATCCTTGTAACTTTTCTTCCACTTTTCAATTTCATCACAAATTTCCTCATTTTCATTTTGCAAGTCCTTCACAGATATGGCCATCCCCTCCAATATTTGAAACCTCCTTACACGAGAATCAAGTTGCTTCCTCTTGTGTCCTCCCTTTGCTTTGTTGTACTCAGATTTCACCATTCCAGCAAACTTTTGCAGAGAAGCATTGACTTCACTTCTAATCGTTTTGTCTTTAGTAATTCCAAAGACACTCCCAGAGATTGACAGTTCAAATAGATCAACATAATCTATGTGATACTGTCATTTATTCTTGCCAGCAGTTCTCTTCAGCTACTCTCTTCAGCTACTTTTGCGTGTCGTTCTGTTTTAGAGTGTATTCATGCTACGCTTTTAAAAAGGGGTATGATATGCTCACTGAAAATAGAACCTTCTTGGCAATAAATTTTGCTGCATATGCTAATGAAGGTTCCTCAATGCATAATTTCCATTTCAATGTGCCATTAGGAGGAGAAATATCAGACATTTTAAAACATTATATAGGTCAGTATTGTAGACGAATTATAAAAAGATATCTTTCAAGTATATGCGTGTAAGGAAGGTAATACAACTTTCAAACTTTGTAAAAACCACTGTAAAGAACTCAAAAGATTTGCATTTCCCACGATTATATTTTCGTTTTGAGTAGTTGTAAAATGGTGAGTTATTTTCGTTTTGAGTAGTTGTAAAATGGTGACAATGAGAAGGCAGTTGTAGTTTTGGATTTGGCAAATCTTTGTGTTTTTTTTGCGTTGAGTGGCTGTTTTACCTGATTTGAATTTATTTTTAACACAGCAAACTTTGAAGCAATGATACCGCGTTACTACAAGCAATGGTGTCCCAAAACATAGATGGAATTACAGTTTATACACCATACAAGAAAACTGGATGTGTGCATGTTTTTGGCAAACTTTTGGGACACTGTTACAACTAGATAAATGCAGCATGTAAGGGAGTTTTTTGGACATTAATAGAAGCCTATATGTCAAGGAAATCCTTAGAATTGAGTTTGCTTGCGCCAGATAATGGCAAACCGTAAAGCATCAACAACTCCCAGTGATGAATCTGCAAGTATTCTATATTATAATTAGATATGTGGAGCTTGCAAACCATTCTGTGTTTGGTTGTGCACATAGATTTAAACATTTGTAGTTGATAATATTAGTAATTCTGCCATCTTGTTTTTATAAAATTAACAATCTCTGCGCGCAATCTTACGAACATACTGCCATATTGTCTGTGGTTTCTTGCAATGACTATCAATTTGGGGGATACACCACATGTATTCATTATTGCAAAGCTTTTGGAACAGTTAATCTGGACCTTCATCAGTGCGAGTTACACTGACAAAGGTCTGGGTTAGCGGACTGAAAGCATTGCAATAATAAATTAAATATACATGGTGTACTCCCAATCTTATAATCATATTGTTGTTTTCACCATGGAAAACTATGTGACTACATCCAGTAGCAGGCCATCACCACAGATTAAAGACTATGCAGATGTCCGACTCGGTTTTGATGTTTGAATCTGCTATGATCCTAGAACGTCCCAGTGAGAGAAGTCCCTAAACATAGACCATCACCCTCCTTCCCCCCCTCCAAAAAAGAAACATTCAAAACAGGAGTGAAAAGGTTACAAAAATACCATAAATGGATTTAAAAATTTTGAATGTTTTCTAAAAATTCTGTTTATGGAAATTTTAGCAAAGTCATAGATTCTTATTTACTCTACACTCTTTGACACAAAATAGATTGTAGAATTGGTCCGATTTTCATTTCAAGCGCATAATTGTTCTTAAATAAATCATTCTGTGATTGACAATTAGGCAAGAGATAAAAGAACTTGAATAACTGGTTTTTCCTTGCATAGATAGGTGGGTCAATCAGTCCTAACTTTGTGAACACTTAAACGAACACTTAAATGAACACTTTGGGTGCCAGCTTGAAAATTTTGTTTTTTTTTTGGGGGGGGGGGCACTTCATTAGACCACTTGCTAGCATCATGGCAGCCAAGGGAGTCGACTTGCACAATTGTGTGAGAGTTGAATATCTGGGATATCTGTTACAGTCTTTAACTGGTGCTTTCACTTCAGCATAGGAACAGAAAAGCCATGTAGCTGCATTTCAATCATGTGACCATGCATATGATTTTACTTCTGGTCAAAACACTTGGTGTTCAAATATCAAACATGCCAAATGTAAACAAAATAGTGAATTTTATTATATGATGCCTGTTTGTCCTGTTTTTGGTTGTAAAAACTGGACAAACAAAGAAAAAGGTAAGCAATTTGTTAGAGCTCTTAATGGCAAATGGTGGCGAATGAGTGGAAAGTTTCCAAACAATGTATCACAACTATAAAACTAAATTAAAAACAGAAGCTGAAAAACATTGTGAAAGTTGGGCCAAACTTTTGGATAATAAGCATCCTTGATATGAAGCTGCAACAGCATTACTACATTTGTATGAAGTAAATGACCTGCTTGCACAAGAAGTTTTCAATGCAGAATTCTGTACCCCTACAGTCGTGTACGCTTTCGTCTGAGATAGTAATGCAAATGTCAGGAAAGGCCACAGCCAAAAATTGCAAACTTCGCATGAGAAATCAATTTTTAAGGTATATGGGTCATTTCTGTAGCATTCTACTATTTCTATTTCATTAAATATTAACATCTAAGCTTTTGTATACTCAGAAAGCACAACATTTTTGTCCTTTTCATTCTTTAAATTAATAGCTATCACTTTGCCATTTTTTTGCTAATTGATCACCAAATGTTTTTACCTTATAAGTAAAAATATAAGCAAGGTCACGTTATTCAACTCAGCTTTTATTAAGTGCGGGGCTAAATCTTCAATCACACTTACAAAATGTCATAGAAATGCTCCTAAATGCTAAGCCCTACTCTGGAAACCAGAGGTGTGAGGATCTTTAACACAATTATCAGATGAAAGTGGGAGGGGATTAGCTTCATATCGTCCTCTGGTTCTGGCATTCCTCTTTCAGCCTAAATCACATTTATTTATATTTAAGATTACAATGTATTAGTGCACCCATTATAAACAGTTGAGGTACTATGCCGTAAATTCCCATTATTCTCATACTTACATTTCACACCCTGTAATGCATTACAAATACTAGAAACTGGTGAATTGTAATACTTTTCTTGGCCAGTAATAGGCAACTGAAAAATGAACTGGGGATCAAAGAACTTGGAGTCAGACTGTCACTAAAGGCTTAATGTGAGTCGCATATCAAGAAGAAGCAGGATGCTAAATCCAACTGTGATAAAGATGAAAGAAAGCGAAGGCTATTGGAAGAAATTATCCATCCTAAAAACTCAAATATTGTGGCAAAGATAAGAAAAAAACACTCAAGTAGGCCAGGAAAAAGGGGGTGGTACTCAGATGGTAACTGCAACAGTTTACACAACGTATGAAGATTTGATAACATTAGGAAGGAAAGGAATACTTCTTTCCTAAAGGGAAAAGCCAGTTTGGCAGCAAGAAGGAAATGATTTTTTGTTAGCTGATTTCCAACGTAAACGTTTAGAGAAAGCAGACAAATATGTGGCTTTTATGGTGGGGGTTTAGGCTGATAAAAATGGTATTAAGTCAAGAATTAGAGTTTATCTTACCAGTCATCTCACCAGTCATAGCGGTAGGGAGTGTGAAGATGACGATCTCTTGCCACGAACAAGTGCGCAAATAAGTGCCTGTACAAAATCATGGTGTGAACAACCTCACCATAGTGATAGTGATGGCGAATATGCTAAAACAATCATGAATAGAAGAATTCCCAAAGTACATTTATGAGAGACAGAAATACCTGCTTTTAACCTTTGGAAGCATAGCTGCAGCAGGAGAGGGAAAACACATTACAGGTTTTACCATGCTGGTTTTTGTAGTTTTTGTATCCAACTCAGTTCGGTGGATCAATGATAAGATAAAGAGTAGGCAATGTTGAATAATATCCCAATGCCAGCAAAATAATTTGAGACCGGAAGTAGAAAAACAATCTGAAACGTTGCAAATACTTGCCCTGAAAAAACCCACATGTTTTATGCATATGCATTTTCTATATAATGTTGACTAGAAACAAAATGCTTGTGGAAAATTTTGACCTAATTAAATAAAGTTATCCCAGCTTTTGTAAATTCCAAGAGAGAGCAGTGTTCTGTAATAGATTTAGTTTAAACATAACTGCAAAAATTTGCTCAAAACCTTGTAAAACTGTCCCCAAAACTTCCTGCTTAAAACTTGTTTGCACAACAGATGCATAAACTTCATTTAAATATCAGTATAAAACTGCTGAATCTGATATATATGTCGTTTATTACACCAATTATCCTCAGATTTTCTGAATCAAAATGGCACCAATCAATTGCAAAATATGTAAATATGTTGAATTTTTGAAGAAATACTCGAAAACTGCAGGTTTGTGAAGGTGAAAACAAGCGAATTCAGACTTTCTATGACTTATTGTAACTTTCCATCATTTTCAATACAGACCATGATCTTTAGGCAGACACCAACACCAGTTTGATTGTGACATCTTGGTCAACACTGATTTTCAGACTTCAGTGTTTCTCAATTAAATGTGTATATGGCGTATTAGCATTGGAGTGTTTATCAAACTCACTGTAACAACAACTACTTAAAAACAAGCGCACACGCTTCCACGTTGAATACACATCAACTGTTATTATTTTTATTTTACTCTTGAAATGCATAATTAAAAAGTTATTTACATCGCTTTTGTGATATGCAGAATTATCAAGGTTTCGGCAAAATAGCAGTTACCTCGCCTTTATAATTCTACATATCAAGAAAACTCATCCAATAACTGCATATAAATACATGGGAATGGGCATGTAAAGGAACAGAGCCCAGTACTACATTTGTTTGATCTAGCAGTACCATTGCTGTTAATGCAATTAGTTAAAGTACAGATTTTCGATTTTATTACAATATGGTGCATTGTTCAACCAAATTGATGTTTTTAGGTCCCAAGACCTAAGGCTGCCTTGTGATTCACATTTGTTTATTAAACAATCAGGAGCCTCCAAAGGTAATATCCATTGTATCGCGAAATCCGAAGAAAAATATAAGCTTCACCAAAGACGTTATTGTCGATGAATTTACTAAAAACGAAGAAACAAGTCAAGTTAAAAGACAACTATGTTTTGTCAATTTGTTAATTTATGAATCGAAGTTTACATGATTTGATGAACAACTTGGAAGAATTTCAACTCGTTCATTTAAAACTTTTTGCAAAGATTCCGCCGAACTTTTATCTCTAAAAGGAGTTTATCCCTACGATTATATTGATTCTTTAGAGAAATTAAACGAAACACAACTCCCCAACAAATCAGCATTTTACAGCAAACTTGATGATCAAGACATCTCCAACGAGGACAATCAACTCGCACAAAACATGTGGAACTCCTTTGATATGAAAACAATGAAGGATTATCACAATCTCTATCTTGGAACAGACGTTTTGTTGTAAGCCGATGTTTTTGAAGCATTTAGAATGCTTTGTTTAGAAAACTACAAACTTGATCCTGCTTGGCATATAATGGCTCAAGGATTTGCTTGGGATGTGTTGTTAAAATTAGCAAAAGTAAAATTAGAGCTAGTTTACGATTGAAACATGTACTTGATGATCGAAAAAGGAATTTGAGGAAGTGTTGCGATGATTTCAAAAAGAGAAGCTATTGCAAACAATAAATAGCTACGAAGTCACGACTAAAAAAAAACAGAGTATATTTATAACTTATTTAGACGAGAACAACTTACGTGGATGGGCCGAAAGTAAAAAATTACCAACACATGGATTTTAGTGGATGAACCCCTGCAAAAGAGAACATTGGTATAGATATCCTTGTATATTAGAAGTAGATCTCAAACATCCAAAAGAACTTCATAATCTCCACAACAATTATCCTTTAGCTCCAGAAAAAATAAAAACCCCTGAAAATATAGAAAACTCATTCTTACTTTAAATCATGAATATAATTACGTTGTTCATCACAAAGCTTTAAAAAATTACATCGATAATGGATTAGTATTAACAAAAGTTCAAGGTATAAAGTTTCAAGAATTAGAATGCATGAATCCTTTTATAGAATTAAGAACAAATTTGAAAAAGACATTTTTAAACTTATGAACAACTCTGTGTTTGGTAAAACAATAGAAAACGTACGAAAGCAAATCGATGTTAAACTTGTTTCTGACGAAAAAACTGTGTTGAAGTTGTTTAAAAAACCAAGCTATAAATCTTCGACAATTTTTAGTAAAAATTTAATCGCCATTCATATGCACAGAACAAGTGCTTTTCTAAACAAACCCATCTACATTAGAATGTCAATTTTAGATATTTCAAAATTCTCATGTTTAATTTTCATTACGACTATATAAAATCTAAATATCAACAAAAAGCGAAGCTTTTATACCATGATACAGATTCTTTCTTCTATGAGATTCAAACCAAAGACTTTTACAAAGACATCTCCCATGACCTCGAAGAATGGTTCGATATGAGCGGGAATTATTGCAGATGTTCCTATTACAAAAGGACTTAATAAAACAGTGGTTGGAAAATTTAAAGACTAACTTTGCAGTCATCAAATTGTACATTTTAAAGGACTTAGAACAAAATGTTATAGTTTTTTAGATTCTAGAGGAGGCAACACCAAAAGCGAAAGGAGTTAAGAACAGCATCATCTAAAAAATTATTTGTTTTCAAGGCTATGAACATTGTTTAAAAACAAATATAGAAAAACGTTGTAAAATGAACATCAAATTGCATCTTCACAATGTTTATTCAGAAACGATCGATAAAATTGCGTTGAGTTCTGATGATGATAAACGACACATTCTTGAAGACGGAGTCGGTACTTTGTCATTTTGCCACTACAAACTAAACTAAACTAAAAGAACCTTATATTGTATTATATATTGATGTATAAAAGAATATAATTATTTTTTTAAAGATTTCCTCAATCCAGGAACATCGTCTCGACCATATCTACAACAAGACCAACCATTACTCAAATAATGAACCTTCATATTATCCCATTTTGTATTTCTATATATGTGATTGAGAATAACTTTATAAACACCATTTCTGGTAAAGATGAACCCCCCCCTCATTGTAGGCTTGTTTGATTTCTTCACGTTGTTTTTCAAAATATCGAGTTGCTACATTCATGTTCATAAATTTGAATTTATGACGACTATATAGCTCGATTAACTCTACAGAGAATATGACAAAAGCTGTAGATAAATTACTAAAACTTTTGGAAAATACCCAAAAACTGTGCAACTTGATGATGGGAAAGAATTTTATAACATGGGTGTGAAAAACCTATTGTCAAATCATGAAAGTAATTTTTCTGCAAATTCTGATAGAAAAGCAGCCATTGTTGAAAGACTCAAACGAACTTTAAAGACCATGATGTGGAAATATTTCTACTCCAAAGGAACATATAAATGGTCAGACATCTTATGAGAACTTGTTAACAACTACAACAACACGAAGCATTCGACTATCCTCATGAAACCTGCTGATGTTAAGGAGTCCAACCAAGATTGAGTATGGTTGACCATATGTGGAAGTTGGACCAGGGAGTTCCTGGTGAATAAGTTTAAAATTGGAGACACTGTCAGGCTATCGAAATATAAAAATATTTTTAAAAAAGAATATGAGGCGAATTTCATAGTGGAAATATTCAAAATTACTAAAGTGGTCAGAGGTGACCCCAATATGTATGAAATCACAGATTTGTTGAACAAACCCATCATCAGGAGGTTCTATGAACAAGAATTATCCCCTGTTTATAAAAAAATGACATTTATGAAGTGGAGAAAATATTAAAAAGAAGAGGTAACAAAGTGTTAGTAAAGTGGTTGGGGTTTGGTAACGAGCACAACTCATGGGTTTCGAAGGAGTCCAACAAACTATGTAATAAATGAGTAAAGAATTCGAAGTCAAATATTTTGACTTTGATAAAACTCGACAAGAGATTGTCGATTGAGAATTTGAAGAATCTGTCCTCAACAATGAAGTTGGTGTCAGGTGGTGTGGTATCAACGTATTGGAATGAGTTATCTGAATGGTGAGGAGTTGTGATGTTGGTCATGTCGTTGATAACGATCTTGCTTTTATCAGCCGTGTAAGTGTGGCCCTTCAGCTTCAGTAGAGTACGGCTCTGTTGACTCTGGGCAAAAAGTTGCCTCTTATGGGGGGAGTAAAGAAATGCTTTGATACTTGTGTTGGACGCTGTTTGCAAAGTCATAGTCACATAATCCATGGTGTTGCTTCTGTTTCTCTTTACGGGTGGTAAGTCATGGACATATGCAACAGTTGTTTTGGATGGCGGGTTCATAACCCATTTTCTGCACGATGATGAGGATGAGGACAAAGACGAAAACATAATTTTCCAATGATTATAATCTCTTCACCAATGCATGTTGTTTATTCAGAAGATATGACAAACCGGTCACAATTATTTATATGTGAGACTGAAAATTAATTATGCTACTATCATAATTTTAAATAGAAATACAAAACCAAAAACAATTCCATAAAATTAAGCATGCAAGTTGATTAACCTTTGTTATACCTTGCATTAAGCATGCAAGCCTGATTAACCTTTGTTATCATCTCATTATCTATTGTCATCTTAATTGTATTAGATGCGAGGGAAGTGCGACATCTAAAAGACAAGTTTTAGTCTTTGGTGTGATTTTCGTGGCATCGTGATCCGAATAATACACGGAAATAACTTCATTCTGAGTGTTTTTACGTTGTTGATTTTCTTTGACATATACTTGATCCAGTAAACTCCCAGTAGAAAGAAATGTTGGTTTGTCTACAACTTGGACGTATCCGTGAGAATTCATTAAATGTTTGAGTAACATTATGTTACGTTCATTAAAATAATTAATGTTAAAATCTCCTAGGATAACGTCAATATCATTTGCATGAAAAACATTGGTAATGTTGTCAACATACTGACGAGTGTTCGAGCAGTTTTTCTTATACACTAGAAGAAATGTTTTTATTTTGTTAGTATGTGAGTTCAATACAATAAACTTCAATCCACTGATATTTGAAATATATTGTATTTGTAGTATATTAATATGATCTTTGACACAAATTGCCAAACTTGAATATTTATCAGTGGGATGGTCTTGTCGATGGAGAGTGTAAGGATGTAATGTTTGTCTAATAGTACTATCTGAGTCGTGAGGTAAAAGTTGAGTTTCAGTTAGGGCTAAGATGTCACATTGTGTAAGATTGGCATCAAACATGATATCAATACTGTGTTTACGCAATGAACGTATATTCAATAGACAAACGTGAAGGCTAGTAACATTACTCATTGTGAAAGGACGGAAAAAACTCTTTGCTTCCAGTCGTAATCTGTTATATTCAGCATGTACTTTTGGATTGGCTCTAACATGTTTGTTTTCTAGTTGTCCAGTTACATGCAATCCCTGTAATGATCTTGCACGGCTTAAAGCAACATAAACCTGGCCATAGTTAAAATGTTTCTGCCTTCTTAAATCGAAGCTGACAACAATGTCATCAACTGTTAATCCTTGAACTTTGTGAACAGTGCATGCCCAAGCAAGAGTGACAGGGAACTGAAGTCTTTGTATTTCTGGAGAAGATCGTTTTCCGGACTTGATCTTTATTCTTCCTAATACTGGTTGAATAGGTACAGCTTTAAATTCTCTGACATGTTTGTCCGTACATTTTCGCATAGTTTTAATGCCAGCTGTTGGGTCATCAAACTTGATATAAAGAATAGATGGTTTGCTTGTGTTCTGATTGATAGCTATTTTCTTTATGGTACCCATCTGTCCATTGATAAGTCTATCATTTATATCTATGTTTGTTGTTAGCATCACTCTACAATTTTCTTTCACAAAAATTTTAAAATCTAGTCCTCCTGTTTCTGATCTTCCCCTTGCTAATACTTTATCAATATCTTGTTTACTAACATGTGCTGGATATTGATCTATAGCTTCCAATTTATGTAGAGGTGTTGTTAAACGTTGAAGGTGATCATCATTATGCTGATTTACAGGAGAATTTTCGGCAAATATATGTAACGCATGTACTGGATAATCAGTATCTGTAGGGTGCACTATTCTGGACTGAATACATACAATATCATCATCATTTTGTGAAGCAGTTCTAAATCTATTTAATAACTCTGTGAATGGTTGATCATTTCTCTGTCGCATGTTCTCAGTCAACTCTATCATCTTGAAAAGTAGCCAAGGATGGCACAAATTGTAAACATTATTTTTATATTCTTCAAAGACAAACTTTCTTTGTATCGGTGGAAGTTGATACAAATCACCTACAGTAATAATACTAAGTCCGGCAAACAACTGGTTATTTGTCGTTGCGAAAATTTCTTTTAGTCGCTGATGGATGTGCAGTAGCAAAGTATTTGATACCATAGAGATTTCATCAATTATTATCAGCTTTAAATCTGAGAGTGCGAATCTTATTTGTGTTCTCTTTTGGTCTGACATTGGTGCTATGTTGTCCCCTGACTCTTTAGGAATTGCTAATGCGGTATGGATTGTAGTACCATCAATGTTTATAGCGGCTACTCCTGTTGGAGCCATTAGTAGCACAATTAATTTTTCAGGATTAGTAATCCCATGTCTAAATGTTTTTATCGTACTGTGATATATTGATTTAATTAGATGTGATTTGCCTGAACCCCCACCTCCTGATATGAAAAAATGAATTGGCTCTACTTCAAAAGTTTTTAGACAGTTCAAGCTTTTTACTTTGTTTCTGCTCCATGATAGTATTTTATTGTATGCATAGCGTTGTTTAGAATTGAGAGATCTCACAGTTTGACAAAGGTCATCATCAGATATGTCTGAAGGTTGAATGTAGGACGTTATTGCACCAACAGAAGGTTGCCCTAATTCTGACAATGTTTGTGCACTGAGATGTTCGGATGGCTGTATATTAAATGCTTCATCATTATTGGAATTATCTTCTACTTGTGATTGTAAATCTTCATTTTCTTGATCATTAATAGCATCATATGAGTACATGGTGCTGTTGTCATGATTTCTTAACGTCTGAAGTGCCTCAATAACTGCATCAGAATCTGGTTCAAATATGTTTTTATTACGTTGCACGACAATTTGGACATCATTTTCATAGAATTTTGACATATACGTTTGCTCATTTCCAAGAAGTTCAGTTTCATCCCTCCACGGATAGTAAAGCATAAGCAAGTGGTGAAAATATAACTCAGGTTCTTTTACCTTGTTTGGTGTATGATATCTTATAACAGCTTTAACCTTTCTGCACTTCATGATTTCTTTGTTATTTGTCAGTCTTATCCTCTCTGGGAGGTGAGAGAAGTTATCCTTTGTACCGAGGTGTTGTTGAGTAATGATATCATCAGTGAGTATCTCCGGCTGAGCATCTGCTGTTTCGGATACATCTGTTTTATAGTCTTTGTAGTAGTACGCTGAAAACTCAGCTAAGCACAAGTTATTAAGTGATGATATATTGTTTGGTCTTATGGCATAACGTTCAATAATATTGGATCTGTAAATGTCTGTACAATCATCATCTAATTCATCAAGTTCTTGTTGACTCTTAGCTACTCTTAATCTTTTTTCCGGTAAATCAGTGCTAACAAAAACAGTTTTTGGAAATATTTTTCTTAACCAAAGTTCAGGCATACATCTATACACACACTCTTGAGAGCTTACTTCTCTTGTAGAAAGGAATGCTGCACCAATTTTTCGCAGGCCTTCCTTCACTGCAAGATTTGATTCTTTTGCTTCTTTTGCTGCATTTATAATAGCCTGGGAACATTCAGTTTCATCTTTGGTGAAGTAAGAGCATACATATGTTATGCACTTGAAATGGTTAAATACAGGCTGTAAGTCTACATTGGCTGCAAATCCCTTTATACCAGCAATGAAGTAGTTGTTAGTAAAACAACTGTGTATCGGTCTCTTTAAATGAAGTTCATAATCTGAATCATGTGATATGGAGAGAGCCCATTCATACTGCTCTCTAGTAATATTAAGAGCTTGAAATATGTTTTCTTGGCTCAAAGAAGGATTGTATTCTCGCTTCATTGGATTAAGTACTTCATCTATTTTCTGTTTTACTAGACAAAGAATTTCATTTCTTTTCGTCAATGCAACTGCTTTTATCTCTTCATTCATTGCTTCAGGCAAAGGTTCAGCCACAACAGTATTATCAGTAAAAAACTGTCCAAAATTGAATCTGCATGCAATATTTTTGTATTTTCTACATGATTTGCTATGACTGTGCGTTTGATATTTCTTAACCAATTCATACAATTCAGGATCTTTATCTTTTTCTGGTAGGTATGCCTGTACATGCTTGTCTATATAGTCTACATAATCTTGCTTAGTATCGTGGGTTAGCTTAGGACAGTCAGATGTCCATATTAATGCATGTAGGTGTGGTGAACCTCTCATTTGAAATTCTATACGAAGAGCATAGTAAATAATCTTGCCAATGGGATTTGCTTCAGATAGTAAAATGGTAGTAAAGAATGTCTCAACCCTGTGCTGAAAGTGTTTTGCCACAATAACTGGATTCAAATTGAGAAGTCTACACCTTTCTTCATATGACAAGGCTTCAACTTCTTCATCTGTCATATTTGTGCCATTAGTTCTAGCAATGATCTGAAATAATTCAGGCCACCTTAAGTCAGCACATGATAATGTCATGAACCATGTTGGTATACCAAGCTGTTTTACCATTGCAATTACTTCATACATAAATTTTTGCCAGTATGGTGGTGACCCTGGTATTTGTCTAAGAAATAAGTAAGCCTGATCTTGAGAAATAAGATTTTGTAAGGTTTGTGTGTTTGATCTGACTTGTAATGCTGTTACACACTGTCCATGAACTTTCTTAAGAGCAATGTTGATGCTATCAGATACTTTTTTTTGTTCAATAATGAACTGAGCAAAGAAGAGATATTCTGGATTTGTTGCAAATCGACCACTATGATGTAATAGTCTGGCATTAAAGTACTTAACTGGTGATAATTTAATATGTCGTTCTGCAGTATAGCCAAATCTCCCTTTTGGGAACAATACCGGAAATGCAAGCTCCTCGCATAATTTATCAGTCATTAGAGACACTGGATGCCTGTTTTCACCAGGTGCTATACTGTAGATCTCCCTACCACTAGAGCTGTCAGATTGATTTTCCTCAGCTAAAATGGGATAGTCTGGAATAACTGACTGCAAGCATGTCTCATTAGCAGCTGACCTGTGTTCATTCAAAGGATCATCTACTTCATCTTCATTTATCATTTCTATACTATTATTAGAAATGTCTACAAAACTGCTCAATTTTGAATTATCATGAGAGTTGGTATCACAATTAGCATACTCTATGTTAGCTGCATTGCCATCTGTACTCTCCACATCATTAACACTATTTGTTAGTGAGTCAGAATTAGAGTCATTGTTAGTCTGTGACATATTTATCAGCTCTATGCCAATGTTTCCACAATCAATTTGGATATCCTTATATAAAGGATTATTCAATTTTAACCAGTTGAGCGCTGACATTACAAACTCTGGTCTAACAGCTTCAAAATAAACATGACCTCTGAACTGAAGTTTTCTTTTTAATTTAAGCAGAATAATACCAGATGTTTCAGGAGGACAAGGCAATATGTTACATGTTTGGTCACACTGTACTGGTACATTACAAATTGCACCTTTAATTTTCCTCTGTTGTCCTTTTGGCATAATAATTATTTTTTGAAATACAATTCGTCGAGCTACTATTATTTGTTCTAGCTTTTTGAGATCTTCTAGCTCAGTTGGCAAATCGTCTACATATAAGTTGTTTACAGTTGCTTGACATGGAATCCTGCCTTTAACAGCTTTAGAGTGGCATGTCCTACAGACATACTCTTTTCCATCAAATGACAATACTATATTAAAAACAGCCTGAGATGGGTAACTACTTCTTTTGAGTTTTAAGACAGACTTTTTATAAAGACTTCTGTTACATATGCAACATATATACTGTGCACCCTCTCGTATTCTCTTCTTAAAATCTTCAATACACGAGTCTAAAGTTTTATTCTTACTAGTACGGCATTTTTGTCTGCATTTTTTAAGTACTTCTTGTTTTCTGCCTGCATCCATGGTTTTGTACTCTTGTGCCTTTTTGCTTAAAAGTTCTTGTTTTTTGTCAGAATCCATAGTTTTGTACTGCTGTGCCATTTTGTTCAACAGTTCCTGTTTTTTACTAGAATCCATAGTTTTGTACTGTTGTGCCTTTTTGTTCAACAGTTCCTGTTTTTTATCAGAATCCATAGTTTTGTACTGTTGTGCCTTTCTGCTTAACAGTTCTTGTTTTTTATGCAAATTAATAGCTTTATATTTTTGTGAATGTTTGTTTTCCCTATCCTGTTTAGTTTTTACATCTCTTATTTGTTTTTTCTCTAAAAGTAGTTTTTTCTTCGCTGGCTCCATTGCATTATAGTTTTGTCTTTGTCTGTAATTATTCATCAATTTTTTTCTTTCATCTTTGTCAACAATGTTACATGAACACAACAGAAACTGAATTTTGTATTTCCCTGAAGAATTATATTTCTTTTGTATATTCCTAATAGCATTGAGAAGTAAAGCTGTTCCATTTATGCTTTTAGTATATACAATAGGAGGGTCATCTCTTTCATTATAAAGCAAGAGAGAATATACATATTTTGAGATTTTAGTCGGTTTAAAGATGCAACTGATACAACAAGAGGAAAATGATACCAAAAATCCTGTGCATTCACTATTATTTATTATGTTATTTTCAATACTTGACTGACTTTGAAGTGAATCGGCTAATAGTCCCTCACTGTCAAACACCTTATTTAAATTTATTTCAATTCCACATACATCCATGGTTCTCGGCAAATCAACTGATGGTATTACATCGCTATGTTTCACACTCAACTTAGCACACATTTTTTTGCCATTGTCTGCAATAGCACGTAATGTGTTGGCATTCCAGTAATTGCATGGTTTCATGATAGAGTAGCAAAGAGAGTATATAGCAATAGCAAAACTTTGACTAAATGTTGTTGTTTCACTTTTACTGTTATCAAAAGGCATCCTATTTTGAGCTCTCTCAACCAGTACACCTTTTAACTCAAATATATCATTGTTATATGTACTCTGGAAATAATGTATTAAAAAAGGAAGAGATGATACTTCAAGAAGTACACATGTACCTTTAGGATGACTTCTACCACATAAATCTCTTGCGTGAGAATCAAATATTTTGAACCCAACACCACTACAATAGATGGCAACACCAACGCACCCCACTGTTAATATGAAATTAGTGTAGTTATTAGATATCAGGGACTCAAAGGCTCCTTGCAAAGAGGTGCAGTATTGATATCCCTCTATTGAAATTTCTTGCTGAACGATACCAGAGTAGCTTTCACTGTACTGTAATTGATAATCAATGTCAAACACACTTAACATTGTTGGTAGTTCGGATTGCATTAAAAATGCCTGTCGGGCTATTTGTGACAAACTTGAATACAGCTGGTTTCCAATATTCATTATATGTATAAGGTCATTTGCAGAGCTAATACCATTTGTATTACTGTAAATCAAAGAGCACAAACTCATTGCAATACATTGTTGTCCTGCATTCTGCCCAAAAAGCAGCTCATTAGCTTGACTATATGGAGCTGCTATTGTTTTGTGTGGGTCGACATATACTGGAGGCCCAGGATTTTTTTCTATGTCTCCACTTAATTTAGATTTGCAATAATTTTCTACATGAGTCTTACTCTTGCAATAATGCACAACTTTGTTACAAGAACATGATGATCGACCTTGAGACGTTTGTTCACAACAGTTAAACAAGCACTTTGTTCTATTTTCATACTTTCTAATACTGACATAACAGTACACCGTAAACGTGTATGCCATGATTACACATCGAACAAAACGTAAGAAATCAAATCGTCTAACCTGTCTACTCCCTTTGACCCTTTTGAAAGTTCGTAAAGTTACTCGACTCGGTTGAGACAAATCACAGTCATGTCTGAATACATGAAGAATTTCGCAAAAATCATTCTTTGGAATGTAAATATTAGGTAGCTCAGTAGCCTCAGTTGATATAGCATGTTTCTCGATGAAGAGTTCCCTCATAAATGTTCGCTTATAAATTGATCTCTCATAAAGTTCGCAGATCGACCTGCCCCGAAAAAGCTCGACATTTGTTAGTATACATCTACTGTGAATGGTATCTACATATTTTGTGTGTACATTGAGCTTATTGTACACAATATTTGTGTTCACATTGTGCCACGAAAAATCACTCCTTCCATCCGCCATATTTATTATTTAATATGCATTAGTTTTTTGCTTAATTAATTCTGCTGTCCGTTTGCACATGCGTGTTAAGGTCGTAACTATGATTTGCGAATGAACGCGGAAAAAAA
>JAODVM010468708.1:0-21181 GCA_025400095.1 Phenganax marumi | reverse complement strand
AATATAAATATTTGTTGTGTACCTATCTGCTCTACATACTCTGTGTCTATTTTTGAACGTTCACAATGTAACATTCTGAAAAGTTAGTTTACTCCAGATCTGGACAAACTATAAACGAACAATTATGCAACGAAATTTGATGCCTGGCAAGCTGTTTCTATACTGAGAATACAATTTAGCAGTGCGTGCAGTTAGTTGTGCTTCAATAATATGAAATCAATCCTGGTAGATATTATTATTATTATTAAAATACAAGTCAAAAACGTGACCCTCGACTTTTTACCCTCGACACTTGACACTCGACCATTACCTAGACTCGTCCTTACATGATCATCATGTACAGCAAACACATGGGTGGAGTTGATAAGAATGACCAATGCAAGTCCTAAATACTCTATAATATGTTGTTCTAAGAAATGGTGGTCCAGAATATTTTTGGAACTAGTAGATCAGTGTATTGTCAACAGTTACATTTTGGAAAGTGCATCGCCAAATCATGCAAACAGAACATTGAAGCAGTTTTGCGTTGGTCTTGTAAAACTCTTGATAGGTGACTTTACATCAAGGAAAGTGCATGGTCGTCAATCAATTGAGACTCCTGCTAGATTTACTGAAAGACATTTCCCAAAACTTCCTCCAAGAAATGGCAAAGGCATTCAAATGCAAAGGAGATGCAAAGTTTGTTCCAAGAAACCAATATACTTGTGTGAGCAATGTAGTGTAGCAGTCTGTCCGGCACCTTGTTTTGAACTTTACCACACAAAGTAATATGTGTGGTATGTGTGGTAAATATTAAACTACGATTAATTATTTTATATTTTTTTCACTATAGTGAAAACTATGGCAGCATAAGATCCATAATCCAATTCCCCATTTCATGCTGATCATTTTGATGTAAAATATGTTAATGTTTAAGCTAAACTATATCCATTATAATTTACTAGTAAATCAAAGCCATTTTAAAATTCTAAAATTCTGAACATTCAATTTGGGTGCTAAAGGGTTAAATACATCTTGAGTTTGACTAGATTTTGCCCCTTTGTGGACTACAGACCATCTGGTTTTTGCTTGAGCTCCATGAAAACAATATACATAGCTTTCCACCACTTGTTCTAACAACTTCTGACTGTTATGCGTTACACGTAGTGACAATACTCTGACATTTGATACCCTAGACTTAATAGTATTGCACCACATTTGCAAAATACTAGTTTGCTTGCTTATTCCACCACACTCGCGCAACACTAGTTACATAGTAGGACAAATATAGCTTTAAGCCTTGCCTATATAAGAAAGCATTGCTATTTGTTAGGAGGTTGTTAAGTTGATGTTAAAGAGTTCTAGGTATAACAAAGTATAATTATAACTGTTGGTTCTGTGGATGAGCGTCGCGAACTACTCTGCCAGTAAACGTTGGAAATGCGTCTTACATAATCACGGACTGTTGTAACAGATTTAGTATACTACCTTGGATCATCACCTGAGAAACCATTGTTCAGAGTATATTTAGCTGTGTCACGACACATAAGTTGAACTATTAGTTATAAAGTATATTGCTATATATTTTGTGCATGTGTTAATATATACATTCTATATCTTAAATAAAATTATATGTAAAATCTCTGGACTAAAGTTTGTTCTTGTTACTGTGCACGTAACAAGTGGGGGCTCAGGCGGGAATCGAACTCAATCCTTCAAACGATCGCTGCATTTTCTACTTGTTTTAATTTACCAAAAGGAATTTTTTTATAACGTCAAAATTCGAAGTACAGCAATTTATTGAAAGCCCAAATTACGAAGAATTTCAGTGATTGAAAAAGGATGACCTAATCTCATAGGGGAAACATTACAATCTGGCCTTAAATATGTAAAATAATAAGTACGCATTTAGTTAAGGAAAAAGTGTTTGATGAATTTATCTTAGAACCTCACACTACAGATTATTCTGACCAGGAACTTTCAGAAAAAGTGGAAATATGAACTCGAACTTAAGAAACTAGAATATCAGATTGAGTGAGAGCATCAAGAACAAGGGAGAGAGCGAACGAGAGGAACGACAAGAGCGTTTAGAAATAGAAAATATGAAATTACAGCATGAAATAGCAATGAAATATTAAAAGTGGAACAAACATTGGCATCAGGTCATCCTCAAACTAATCAAAGTGAAGGATTTGATGTTACCAAGCACATTCGATTAGTTCCCCCTTTTCAGGAACAGGACGCAGACAAGTATTTTTTGCATTTTGAAAAAGTTGTGGAAAATTTGATCGCTGGTGTGCATCTGAAAAGATCTGTAAAGATCATGATTGATTACGAAACATTATTTTAGTAGAAGAATTGAAGCGGTGCGTTTGTGTTGACCTTCGAACTTTTATCAATGAGCAAAAGCAGAGACTCTTGCGGAAGCGGCTCGTTTAGCAGACGACTACTCTTTAACTCACAAAGTTTCGTTCACCACAAAATCTAACACTAAAAGTAAACGCTATTTCGACAAAGACGAGAGCTTGATGCAAAAATACCCAAAACAAAGATTTCACAGCACAAGTTCAGAAAACTCAATTTCAGCCAACAACAACCAAAATCAACAACAATAAAAAAATAAGCAGTTTCCCAGAAATTCGATTGTTTGTAACTTTTGCAAATGTCAAGAGCACATCATGTCAGAATGCCAGAAACTAAAAAAGAAACAAGAGGCGGAAAAGAACAAAACTGATTTAAAAACAGTAAAACCAAACGGTTTTATCACTTCGAAACGAAGAAACGTTCAGCTACAAAATGATGTACATAACACCAATTCGGCATCTAAACATGTTGCAGATTTACAACCAAAAGTTGACACAAATTCCAATTCCAAAGTTATGGAAATTCTTGAACCATTCATTCTCAATAGTTTTGTATCACTAAAATGTGATACATCTAACGCTACTCCATTCAAAATATTGCGAGATACAGGCTCATCTCAATCTTTGATTTTGGCAGAAACATTGCCATTTTCCAATGAATCATTCTCAGGACAAAATGTTCTTATCAAAAGGAGTAGATTCCGTGGATTACACTGCCGTGCCACTCCACAACGTACAGTTGTCGTCAAGTTTAATTTCTGGTCCTGTTACCGTAGCTGTTAGATCCTCATTGCCTTTCAAAGGTATTAATTTTCTGCTTGGAAATGATCTAGCCAGTGATAAAGTAGCTGTTAATCCAATGTTGACAAATGAACCTTGTTTCAATCAAGTTCCAGATCCACTGGAACAAGAAATCAGAACTTTGTATCCCTCATGTGCCATTACACAAGCCATGAGGGGAAAAAATGAGGAAAATGCTGGCAGCACAGAGGAGGCTGATCTATCTAATACTTTCCCTTCACATATTTTTGAAAACAATCAAATCAATGTCAAGGAGAATTTTTCAAAAAATCCTCAACACGTTTCGCAAGATAATCTTCCCACAGCACAGGTGAAAGACCAAATAATTTCACCTTATTTTGATAAGGTGGTTGACGAGAGCAAAATTTCTAAATTCCAGTTTGCTATTATATTAAAAATGGCATTCTAATAAGAAAATGGCGACCAGTTGACGTTTCTGCTGAAGACGAATGGGCAGTAAAACACCAAATTGTAGCACCAAAAGTTTACCAGCTGAAAATTTTACGTTTGGCACACAAAACTCCTCTATCGGGACATTTGGGTACTAACGAAACCTATCACAAGATCTCAAATCATTTTTATTGGCCTCATATGAGACAAGATATTGCAAAATTTTGTAGATCATGTCACACTTGTCAAATGATAGGTAAACCAAATCAAGTCATTCCAAAAGCGCCATTTAAACCAATTCTGGCCTTTGATGAAGCGTTTAGCTGAATTATTATTGATTGTGTTGGTCCTTTACTGAGTGAGAAAGTGAAGATTTTGGGTCGTACCTGGACAGAGTAATGCTTGGTGGCATGGTTTTATATCTAATGTTACACTGCCTGACGAAAGGAGGGAACATTTTAGGATGTCAAACCAAACATTTACTTTACTGTACAGAGCAGTAAATGCCTTTATTGCATGAAAAAGAACACATTTCAGGGAGCCAATTTCAGTAGAAACACAAGTAGCAGCAATGTTATATTATTTGTCAGATGGTGGCAGAATGCAAAAAACTGCAAATGCATTGGTCTAGCTCCTAGTAGTGTATCAGTAATTGTAAAAAGAGTAACTCAAGCCATGTCAACTCATCTTGCTCGCAGTTATGTTAAACTGCCCACAACAGAACATGGTGTTCAAACATTATAAGCAAATTTTTTTGATAACACTGGATTTCCCCAATGCATAGGTGCTGTGGATGGCACCCACGTTCCAATACAAAAGCCAGCAGAAAACCCATTCTCATTCATAAACAAAGGTGATCGTAGTCTCAATGTACAGGCTTGTGTGGACTATAAATATTGCTTTTTAGATTTAGTTATTAAGTGGCATGGAAGTGTGCATGATGTTTGTGTATTTGGAAACTCTGGAATCAATATGAATTTTAGGAATGGGGTTATACCACCATGTAAAATGACTATTGTAGATGGTGAGCAAGAAGTTCCTGTATGTCTGTTAGGCGATCCTGCTTACTCTCTCCTTCCTTCTTTAATGAAAGAATTTGCTAAGGGTAGAAACACTTCCCAGGAGCAATTTTTTGGATATCGCCTATCGTCTGCAAGAATGGTGGTCGAATGTGTTTTTGGATGCCTGAAAGCACTTTCACGCCTGTTTCATTTTGCATAACTTTTGTGAAATGAACAATGAATACATTCCTGATGACCAAACTCAAGCGGTGGCTTTGTATGATCAACAATTTCAACATCAAGCAGAGGTAACTACTGAACTACATAATAATGAATGGGGTGGCAAAACAATAAGGAATGTCTTCATTAAATATTTCAAGTGAAATACTTAGCACAAGCAATAAACATTGGGAAATGTCTAACATGTTGATTGGTTACGTTTGATGCAGTTAAGTTTGGATAATCAAATAGACAAATACTAAACATTACAAAAATTTTAAAGCCTATACTATGCAAAAACTATGAACAAGACGCTTTTAAAGTTTTTATGCCATAATTACCATAACTAGATTATTAATATAAACATTTGCTCAAAACTTGTTTCATACCTACACTGTTTTTGTTCATCACTGTTCTGGTGTCCCTGTACAAAAGTGGAAGTATGAAAGCAATTATATGGATTATATTGATTCAAACCATAAGGTGCTTCTTGACAACTTGGCATAGAAGGAGGAAGGCAATAATGCATGGGTGATTACTGAGGACCATCAAATGATTTCTTCATCAAATTGAAGCAACCTGTAATTGCACTAGCAACATTTTCTATGGTTTTTGTTATTTTTCATGTATTGTTGAGGAAAGGTTGATCAACTTTGTCTGACATTTCACTCATCTTCCTTTGAGGGCCAGATCTTCCTTAGCAAGAGATGTTGCTTGTTAATAGACTGTTTCAATGTCATTCTTCTTTCCTTATCAACTCTGAGAAAATTTTCTATTTTCTCTCTTCTATTGTTTTCACCTTGTGCCTGGAATCCAGTTGATCTCTGTGTTTCTTCTTCATCAACTGCACCAGACAACTGGTTAATTTCATCGTCACAGTTATCACTGAACACTGGCTGTTGTGAGATCTTAAAAGTATTGCCAGAAGGAGCACTTGAATCAATTCCACCAGAAAAAAAATTTCCACCATGACTCTAATGTACTTGTTTAAAGGGAAAAGGACTTTATAGAGTCTATATATTTTCTGAAACCAGTTTCGGTGTAGAGCTTTAGGAAAATCAACCTGCAACCCACAACCTGCAAACTTACGAGTGCAGCCATTATATATTTACAATTTAGTGTAGTTATACTGAATTTGACAGTAGACTATAAAACATTATATTCTAAATACAATGAATATAAAATTCATTGTTTAAATATCCTGGCAAATAATTTACAAATTACAGTGCCACAAAAAAGGACTATGTAACACAAGGTATACAACATATGCAGAAAATATGTTTTTTAATGTACCTTCAATGCTTTTGGTTGACAGGCCACCAGCCCAAATACCATGACAGATATCATAAAATGTCATCAGGGCGCAGCCTCCTCCTCCTTTGAAGTTTTGTTGAATCGCTTTGAACTTAGCAACAACCCGCTGCTTAGTTATTTGATTCAGGTCATGAGACTTAAGATAATCTTCATTGTGTTTGTCATCTTGAATGTTTGGATAGTGTTCAATGAACATTTGAGTTATTTTTTCATATTTTTGACTTGACGCCCTCCCAGTCTATACCATTATAAAGATTATCTGATGTGTACTGTTTCACTACTTCAAGAAGTAGCTCTATTTCAGAGTTAGTCCACGGCTTCCAAGTATTAGCTTCTTTGCTCTTCGACATCTTGGATGTTTACTGCAATAATGCAATTCGTGCAAATTGCCTCAGTTTCCATAACAACAGGGTGTGGAACAAGCATAGCGCAGTTGCGTAAAGCGCAATGTGAACATGCTTCAATTTTGTATTGAATTGAAAAACAATCCAACCTAAAAAGTGTACGATTCTGACTTTCATATTTCCATGTTTTTTTATTGTATTTTGTCATTTTCCTGCTATCAAACAATTGCTTGAGGATGTGTCCTCAATGTTTTAACTCTTTCTTTGTTACGTTTTTCTTTCAACAACAGCACCCATTAACCTAACAGAAAACGCACTACTTGTTGATCAGATCTAAAACTCCACACAAGTCGGAACACAAATAGAACACGAATGGAACACGAGCGAACACAAGTCAATATGAACGGAATACGAGACGTATTTACAGAAAAAATTCCATGATTTACTTGCAAGATGAAGTACTGCTTCACGAAAATCTACTTGCCGCTGTTATCGCAGGCTCTGGTTCCAGGATACGAAATTTTCTGTATTTTTTGTGTGTTTCTGAAAGATATGTAAAGATATGCAAGATATGCAAGATATGTAAAGATTGCTATGTTTTTAATTTCGAACACATTGTTCAATTGTATAAAATTAGAATGTTGAATGATAAATTGTATTTGTAAGTGAGAATCCACTCTTCACAAAACCATTTTTGACAATAGACATAATTTAGAAGCTGTATTTAAGGATCAGTGCCACACTATGTATCACGACCTGAATCATAAGCTATGATTTTGCCTGAAAACGCTTAAAATTGTCAAATAATATTAAAAATGTGTTACTCGGTGCATTTTCAATAAGAATCGTTCCAAATTCGCAAATACTGAGCCAGGATGGACGAGATATATAAAGGATTGCAATAAACTATCATTATATAAACATTGTGATGGTACAGACATTAAAAACATAGCTTAGGCAAGCGTATTTTGTCGGGGAAACGTTTATGGCGCAATCCTTTCTGTTTGTGTTGGTTATTAAAAGCTGTGACCTGTGTTCTCAGTTTTTATTCAAATATTATTATTTTTGTATTTTGTTTCGTACATATTTAGTATGATTCGACTATTATCTACTCGATTTCATTTTCATATTTTCATATCTTGTACTAAATGTGTCTCAAAATTGTGAAATATTGTCGAAAATATTTTTTACTTTGAATGACCTCATCTGTGCATCTACTAATTGAATAAAGTACTGTCCTCGGCCAATGAAATGCCTAGAAATACTCAAGTTATTCTATCATCTGTCATAACCCATATTCGTAAAAATGATCTTAAAGAACAAGAATTTGTTCGAATGCAACTGCAAAGTTTATGAAGGCATGGGTCTGTGTGTCGACACGGTTGCTGTCGCTCTGAAGACAATTGTGTCTTGATTGAGTATGTTAATGCTCTGAGAAAGAAGTTCCAGAGAAATAAGCGTGTCCCAAATCGTACTGCTGCTATAGAATCTAGTCTTAGTATTGCAAACCAAGGACACAAGCAGAATGAAGTGCAAAAGAAGGCAAGAAAACAAGCAGCAAAAACCAGGCAAGAATCCTTCAGTGCCAGTTTACATGTAGACGAGAGCCGGCAACAGTACACTGCAAGTCCATCGCCCATTTATAATACTCCCATGCAAGACCAAAGTGCTATTCCTTTCTTTGACAACGCCAGTTATGTCGATAATTTTCCAGGACATGCTTGCCGTATGCCGCCAGTTACAGTACCTAACATTCAAAATAGCATGCACACCATAGCCAAGGACAGCAACTGTCAATATCAATCCTCACTGCCGAAAATGCCAGCTTATGGTGTTCTACATGGTGGAAATGCGACACAAATGGATAGTATGCAAAATGTGAATGCGATGGCCATCAATCAGTCTCAAACTTCATTCCCTATTGGCTCTGTTCATGGTGTGCCTCCAGTTGAAAATCTGATAAGTTTGGGTACTATGCAAAATGTTAATGCAATATCAGTCAACCAGTCTCAGTCATCACTACCAACATGGCCTGTCCACGGGGTACAACATGTTGGAAATGTCGCACGATTAAATACTGCGCAAAATTTGAATGGCATGTCAATAAATCAGTCTCTATTCTCACTGCCAATGGAGCAAACTCATGGTACATCGCCTGTTGGAAATGTGACAGGAATGAATGCTACGCCAAATGTTGTTTCAATCAGTGAAGCGAACTCTGGACCCCGAAGTCAACCAAGTCACTGGCACTCAGGAATGTCTCCAGGACACTATGAACTATTAGCTCTTCCCGGAAATGTTGCTAAGTGCTATGGATGTGAGCAGAACTTTGCCGACAAGTATCGTTCATCGCCATACAACATCATAGTAAGGCACATTGACCAACGAATACAGGGTCGTGACACAAGTCGCCACATTGTCTACAACCAAGACTTTACAAACATGTACTACCATCTATCAAAAGAGCATATTTTGAAGGACCCAGAGTTTAACGACTATATATTTGCCACCCAAGATATATTGAATTCACTAACAAGTTTCCATTATACGATGCTTTGTAAAGCTGGTTTAGACATTTGCACTTTGCCTAATTGATGAGCGGTTTCTACGTACTGTAGCAGCAGCAATCATGTATTTGCTGTGAAAACCTGTGATGCAGACTTTTTTGGGTTTTGAATTGTTTCATAAATATAAAGTTGACATTTGCTTAACTGTTGACATTTAACACTAAATCGTCCGTCTTATATGTACATGTCCTAGCTTAAAACAAGTTTGACAATAGAACCATTTACCACAGGCAAGAGAGTTAGTATTTTGGAACTAATATCATTATTGACAATTTTCCTTGTTTCTGGTTGGTTAAGGACATCGAAATTTTCTTTTAATTTTTTTTACTATGGGTATTTAGGATAAAATACCACATGTGGTATTTTTTGTGCCACGTCAGCAAACGTCAGCAACTTCCTTGATTTTTTCAATTTTTGACATTTTTTTTTAAAAAAAATATTAAAAGGAAATAATAATATTAAAAGGAAATAGCACTTGTTCTCGAAGTATTAATGAAAAATCGCACTTGTGCTTGGCGAAATATTTGTAATACCGCTCGTGCTTCGGCAAACACGCGTGCGATTTTTCATTAATACTTCTCGAACTGAGCTATTTCCTATACTAATATAATTATTGACAATTTTCCTCGTTTCTGATTGGTTAAGGATATCGAAATTTCCTTTAATTTTTTTTACTATGGGTATTTATAGACCATGGGCCAAGTGCTAAAAATGTGACTTGTAAATATGCACACCGGGGAACCAAAAAATTTCTTCACCAACGACTAGCACATGTATTTTGGCCAAAAAAATATGCGGTATGCCAAATGTAAATCTTGCACATTAATGTAAAAATCCAATATATGTCTCGACTAATTTGTATGAAATCGACAAATAATTCGCTGCGAATGTTCAGCGTGTTTACATCTGTTAACCAATCACGGCAGCTTTTCACGGCGATCAGCCAATTGGATAACAGTTTATTATATCAGTCAGAGAGAAGGCAATTTGCATTTGTAAACAATGGCGTGTGGAGGAAAGGGCAGGTTGCCTCGGAAAGATTTTTGCATAATGCATGTCGTAAACAGCGCAAGAAGAAAATTGACATCTTTCACATTTACATCATGGTGCAATTTTGTGTCGTTCGCATCCAAATGGAAGAAATTCATTTGTAAAGAGGGCGAAATTGCTCTTGATTCGGAGGCGAAACTTGACTTACGTCTGGATTCACACTTTGAGCAAGATAAAAACCCGAGAAGTTTTCTGCCAATACCAGCATATTGTAAGTTCCATAGGGAATGTTACAATAGATTTTGTAACAAACAAAAGTTGGAAAGGGAAGAAAAGAGACAGGCTGAAAGGTTTGAGGAAAGAAGACAAGGTAAGTAAGAGGATATTGCTCTTTGAGGTATTATACTTCACTGAACTGAAATATTATAAATCTATTCACTCGTTTATAGCAAATTACATGGTAAATAAGTCGTAAAAGACTAGTATATTGAGGTGATTGAAAAATGGTTGGAATCGCAGCATATTTTAAGTTATATTATGATAGGCCAAAGCATTGTTTTACTTCTATTGTAACAGTATGTAATTATACATTTTAAGTTAAGCTCATTGGCATAGCTGTCTATGGTATGTCAACAAACTTGAAATACAAGCACAAATTAGGTTCCTTTTTGTTGAGACACAATTTGTGTTAAAGAAAGCATTCTCTTTATGTCTGTCTTACGCAAACGTTTTGACAGTTTCTAGGTGCATGTGCCTGCATCAAGGTATTAGCACATGCGCCTATAAGCGTATGCACCTGTATCTACCAGTTGCTTATAAGGTTAGATTGATAGATCTTTTAGAAAATAGTGAGCCTCCACATAAAGAGCGGAGATTAACTAGAGCTCAAACGTCAGTTGGTGCTCCCAAGAAAGGGCGTGAAAGTGTACTTCCACCGGTGTGCATAATATGCAGAAAGGCCAAGTATACTTACAACAAGGAGAGAAAGAGGAATTTAGAAAAGCTGAAGAAGGTGGAAACTTTTACAGCTGGAAAACTACTTGAGGCAGCTCGGCTTAAGGAACGGCATGATATACTAGTGCATTTAGAGGGAGCCGGAAGAGATCTTCCAGCTTTAGAGCCCAAGTACCATCACAGCTGTTATATGAATTTAACAAGATTCTTATCCAAACCACCCAAAGAATTGTCAGAAGAGAGCCTTTTCTACCAAAAATCTTATGAAAAGTTATGTGAAAGTGTTGTGGTTCCGAAGATTATCAAGAGAAAAGAAATTTGTTTGCTGACATCCCTCAGAGAGTCATTTGTTAAGATTGTTAAAGAGGTCGAAGGTGTTGATACATCATACCGGACATCTAATCTGAAACAAAGATTGTCAAAGAGCTTCCCTCAACTTCAATTCATTCTTGCCATGCCAATGGGATATATTGTATATTCTGGGGCATATGAAGCATCAGATCTTGTGAAAAGTACAGCTGCACCGATTAATATAGAGCGATACTACCAGGATAGTGAAGAGGATGATTGCTTCCCTGATACGTATACATCTCCAACACCCAAAAAAACTGACCTGGACGATTTACGTACAAATTACATGTCGTCACAAATTGTGAAGATTGCTGTCGAAGACTCTATATCTAATTTCCACTCACCTTGGCCTCCAACTGCAGAAGTCATAAATGTGAATACAGCCAAAGCTCTTGTACCACATCAGCTCTATAACTGGATTGCCTGGACAACAGGATTAAATGATAACCCTCAAGCTGATACCTATGTCACAGTTAAAGAGGAGGAAGAAAAAAAGATTTTGTCGATTGCACAAGATATTATGTATCTCAAAGCAAATGGCAGAGTTACAACTCCAAAACATCATGCACTGTCTATGACTGTTAGACACATGACTGGATCATCGCAACTAATCAGTATTCTAAATGGGTTGGGTCACAGCAGTTCTCATAGTGCCACACTGGAACATGACACTGCATTGGCCATTGTTGAACTTTCCCATGGAGATCTCTCTATTCCTAAAGGAATTATGGATGGCCGGTTTACAACTCTGGTTTGGGACAACATTGACTTTGGAGAGGAAACTTTGTCAGGAAAAGACACAACACACAGTACCAACGGTATCATTATCCAAAGAGAACTAGCAGAAGAGCATGTGCCAAAGTCAGATCCAGAACCTTATTCAATTCCTAAAAAGAAAGAGAGGTCCATTAAAGCCCCTTCAACAAGATTAGAGCCCTTTTATGGTACATCAAGTAAGAAAGATGGACCTGAAAGGATTGGTAGTGATGTTGACATACAAAGTGATCCATATGAGGCATCGAGAGCTAATGCAAAGTCCCTGGATCAAGCATACATGATGACCCGAATTAAAGCAGCAGATGAAGAGAAGACAAGTATTCCGAGTTGGACTGGCTTCAACACGCAGTTGGCTGACAACATTCCTAAGCGATCAATTATAGGCTATGTACCAGTTATTAATGCAAGCCCAACGGAGATGGAAACAGTGAAAACGATTTTAATCCGCAGTGTTCAGTATGCTGATCGTCTTCATTTGACCACCATTGTTCTTGTCTTCGACCAGGCCATATATGCAAAAGCGCAAAAGATCATATGGGAGGGAGATGATGATGAATTAAAGAAGCGAATCGTGGTACGGCTTGGTGCATTCCATACCAAGATGTCGTATTTAGCTTGCATTGGTCAGCGATACAAAGATGCTGGCTTGTCTGATGTTCTAATAGAGTCTGGATTGGTGGCAAGTGGCTCAGTAGCTGGGGTTATGAATGGTAAACATTACAACCGGGGAGTTCGGGCACATAAGCTTACCAGTGAAGCTTTACAGCAACTACGATTCCAGTACTACCTTGACAGCATTCCAGAAGAAGAATCTCAAGAAATTCATCATCTTATTTCCAAGTTGTATTCAGTGTATCCCACCAAAGAGTATCAAGAAGTTTTAAAAGCCAAAGGAATACAAAAGATCATGTCCTCCTATGATCGGTTTATCGTATCGCAAAGTCTAAAGAATTCGAATTTTGCGTTTTGGTCATCTTATATTGAGATGGTAGATGAGCTTCTGCTGTTCATTAGAGCAACACGTGAAGGAAATTGGCCATTGCACCTTTCCGCTGTTCGAAACATGTTGCCTTGGTATTTTGCGTACAACAGAGTACATTACTGCCGCTACCTATCGGCATATTATCTCGAAATGTGCGACCTCCCAAAGACTCATCCAGACGTTCACGAGAAGTTTATGTCAGGAGAATTTTGTGTGCAAAGGCAAAGCAGTCATGGTTTTGCTCAAGTTGAATGCGATCTTACTATAGAGCAAACGTGCAATCGAGACTCCAAAACTAAAGGAGGATTAACTGGTTTTACACAGCAAAAAGGAGCAGTTCACAGATGGATTCTTTCTCAGCCAGCCAGAGCTGCCATAACTAATGAATGCAAGATAATGGCGGGTAAAAGTTTTGACCCTCGGATCAGACGAGAACTTGATAACGCTAGAATAGCACGTGATGAAGATGATATCCAGAAGGTTATCACTACAATCGAAGCAATGGTGAATCCATTTCGGGAAGAAGAGTCAGAATTATTACACTTATCATCAGGAGTCATAGCGGAGGAAGCGATTTCTGCAGATCTACTGCGAGCGAAAGACGTGGGCGAAGAAGCTTGCCAGGAGTTTTTCAAGGAAAGACTTCAAACAAAATCTGTTGGGTTTTCAGAACCATTGAAAAAAAGAAAAGTTTTAACTTTTGCCACAATGGGAAGGAAAAAAACAACCAAAGCGGCTGGACGAGAGATTACTTTCAAAGCGAACAAAAAACTTTTTGCTGAACTTATCTTGGCAGGAAGCACGCGAAAGATCCAGTTGGATGAGATGCTAAAATATAATTTGGGGCCACTACCACTTGCAATCTCTTCAATCCATGGCACCATTGTGAAAACCAACAAAGCAACTCTCCTTCACCATATTGAAGGTTTAGTGAATGATCCATTCTGCCAGACGATTCCTCATGGCTGTGCCTGGGTTCTTGATGGAATGGCTATATTACAACAGCTTAAACTTCGTGACGTAGCAAGTTTTGGAGACTTAGCTTACCATATCTTTGCTAAGATCATTGCTCTTGCCGTACGAAATTGCAGTCGAGAAGTACATTTCGTCACTGACCGTTATCCACTCGTAAGCATCAAGAAGTCTGAGCGTAGTCGCAGAGCAGCAACAGGGAGTCAACAAATCCATATTTATTCTGGGAAGCAAGCAATTCCAAAGCAATGGAGCAAATTTCTGGCTGATGGTACCAACAAGGAAAATCTAATTGATTTCTTATTCGAAGAGTGGGGTAAATACTCGCCAGCTAGTTATAAGGGTATTACCATCTTTCTTGCTCATGGTCAAATGTGCCACGCTCTTCGTGTCGTTGAAGATGAAGTACTTGCAGCACCTGTAGCAAATCTGAGATGTGACCACGAAGAAGCAGACACAAGAATGCTTCTTCATGCTCATTATGCAGCTGATCATGCTGAATCTGTTGTAATTAAAAGTGCAGACACAGATGTTTTCATCATTTGTCTTGCAATGTCCAAACAGTTCTCGTCTGAGTTACTGTTTCATACGGGAAGTGCAGCGAAGATAAGGACAATTGACGTGCAGTTAGTACGCAAGCAGTTAGGTGATGAAGTTTCCCATGCAATGCTTGGTTTACATGCTCTTACTGGATGTGATTCAGTAAGTGGATTCTATGGCAAAGGTAAAGTAAAAGGTGCAAAGCTATTGATGAAGGAGAAGACATACCAACAGACGTTAGTAAAACTGGGTATGAAGCACGAGCTTTCAGATGACCTGTTCAAAGAAGTAGAGAAATATGTTTGTCATCTATATGGTCAAGCAGATTGCATCGATGTGAACACAGCCAGGTACAACTTGTTTCGTCTGGGCAAGCATTCTGATGAGTTATTGCCTCCAACAAAAGATTCTCTTCGAAAGCATGTGATGCGTGCAAACTACCAGGCAGCTGTTTGGTCAAGAAGCTTGGAACAACTTCGGGACTTACCAACTCCTGTTGGCAATGGTTGGAAGCTTTCAGATGATGGTACTCTAATCATTGACTGGTGTGATTTACCACCTGCCCCAGACACGATCCTTAAAACTGTGCAATGTTCATGCAAAACCAGAGGATGTTCAGATATGGGTATGAATAACAACAAATTATAAGACAATAGTATTATAATTAAAATTAATTATAGTCAATTTCAGTATTCCTATAAGATTGTAATTATGTATGTACTTTAATTTTTGCAGGAAAACACGCAGCTGTGTGCTTGTGTATAAAAAACAATTTGCCATGTACACTGTTGTGCAAATGCCAAAACTGCTCAAACAAGAACGAGGCAACTACGGAAGACAATGAAGATGATGAGATATATTTAGATGAAGAAGATAGCGATGAAGAAGAATAAAATGTATGTGCAGTGTGAAGTGTATAAAGTACAAATAAGAGTTTCTTGTGAAATTTTTCTTTGTTTATCTAGATTGAACACTTGGAAAAGTCAGCCCAGCTACAGTATGTGATTGGGCTGTTTTGCAAGACCAAAGAATATGTAAAGACAAAAAAAAAAGAATGAAAAGCAGAATTACATAATTTATTAGTTGACTGTTGCATTGGACCTACCTACATTGAACTATTTCAAGATTAATGAAGTGTATGAACGGTGTAAAGTAGGTATATGGATAAATATCAGAAATGTACAATCCAAGATGGCCGCCAAAGGCTCAAAATAATTAACATGCATTGAGTCGATTTGTGACTTAATGTGCAGGTTTCGGACTTGGCATACATACAAAAAATAATCAAAAACACATGAGCTTACTACAGTGTAGAATCTATGTGGTTCTCCGAGGTGCGTATTCAAAATCTATTTCTAAAGACATTTTTGGCACTTGGCCCATGGTCTAGTATGATGTGCACGTCAGTCTCTTCCCACAAGCGTTTTAATACGCTTCTATCGCGAATGACAACTTCGTAAATTTCAGGTTTTAATATAGGATCACCAAAAAACTTTATAAAATCATCCAACTTTATTTTTTCCATAAAATAACAACCGTTGTAGTAAACCCACTCTAATTCTAAAAATTCTACTTCTTCAGACATGATTATTATTCTTAACACTCTCGTACGTAAGACGATCTACAAATGCGTTACTATACGCAAAATTTCTACTTATATGTGTCCACAAATGTTCTATTAATAAAGGATCTCTGTCTCCGTCAATAGTATAGCAAAAATTTTCTGGTTCAGCATAATATTATCGTACATTACCAATACTGTAATATTCATCTAATAAGTGCATAAAATCATCAAAACTACTAAGTTCAGATAAAATTAAAAAGTTTCCAGAGTATCAATTCAATTTAATATGAACTATCATGTCTCCGTCTTCTTCAAACAAGTACACGCTGTTACAACAAGAACCACGATGAGTATTATCGCAAGCGTCAAAACAATACAACGGTAACAACAATTGTGGCACCACTCTTCTGTCGTATCAGTTTCTTGATCAAGGAGTAAATTCTTCATTTAAACCAGATTTGATATAATAGTAATATTGCAGTCGTAAAAATGATTATAGCAGCAGTGCAACCTACACAAGAAGCAATAAAAATCCAAACGTATTCTTCCTCTTTATCCATAAAATCCGTAGATAACAAGAATTATAAGAAATATGAACATAGAAAAAGCCGATGTAATTATGAAAAAAAAACCCTACATTCAAACATATGTCTAACCAAGTTAGGCAACGATCCTGTTCCTGTTCTTTACCCACTTTATATGACAAGTGACAAATGCTCTCAAATATAGCTTTTGTCATATGTCAAAGCTTTGTCATATGTCATATGTCATTTATATGTCAAAAATACTCGATAATGAAAAAGTGAAAGTAAATGATCCAAGTCCCATTAATCAGTCAAAAATTAATCGGTAAAAAATTCATTAAACGTCATAAATCCATCTCGATCAAAGTCCAACTAGGAATCCACTAAAAACCAAAATGTCATAATCCGGTTCCCCAATAGTGTTGTAATAGCATTGCGCATCCAATGCATCGTCAATCATTTCACGAAGCTTGGAACAATGTTGCAAAAATTTCCTACATTTCTCTCGCCCATATATCGCAATCTGCCCGTAGTCATCAAAAGCGCCGTCCTCAAGAAATATATTAACAAAAACGTATTCTTCAGGAAAATAATCAAGAAACTCTTTCGTCGTGCAAACAAACGCTATTTCGTGTAAAAAAACACTGTCGACAGTATATAAACGAACGCGTACCATCATTTGTCTTTTCAAAAAACGTCTTCGTCTGCATCTGCTATAATAAGCCTCATGTACGGTATTGCACCGTCATAAATGACCCCATGCTTAGCTTTATGATCATCTCGTATAATCTTGACAGATGTGTCATTATTCACAGCATTATACAAATTGTGCGTTATATCGCTGTCTAAAACTTCGTAAGTAAACACGAAGTCGTAGGGTATAAAATTAAAGTCTTCACCAAATTTTTTTTTATAACTTTGCAAAAATCGTGGTATGAAATTACTTGTGTAAAATATTGGTTAAACCTGAAGTGTTTATACCATTTTAAATGCACGACACGTTCACTGACATCCGTGTGTACT
The DNA here is from genome assembly GCA_025400095.1 of Phenganax marumi. Lineage (NCBI taxonomy): Eukaryota > Metazoa > Cnidaria > Anthozoa > Malacalcyonacea > Clavulariidae > Phenganax > Phenganax marumi. The sequence continues at coordinate 3,526 of JAODVM010468708.1, read as the reverse complement.
TTGTCTACTTTCAGGCTATCATCAACGTGTACTTTCAGACTATCGTCATCGCTTGGAGAATCATATCCAGAATCAGTATCAGAATAGTGCTCAATTTCAATATTAATTTCAAAGTCATGTTCAACCTTTTTTTCGTTTCTTTCCTGTCAAATACATGCGCATACTAACTGTAAAGTGCTAGATGGCTGACTATTTATACATGAAAGTAGTAAGCTTTTTGTTTTTAAACAACAATATTTATTCACTTTTTATGAGTATTTACAGTGTTGTGACTCTATGTTCTAATTTCCGAGCATTTTCAAAATTCGTAATTATGTATTTCATCGCCATGATATAGTCATAAATAAACGTCGTATATGCGTCTATAACAACTACATGTGCATGATAAAAATTTAAAAATTTTATAGCTTCAAAATGTAATTCTTCATGCGGTGTCGAAATAACACGAATAAATTCCTCTTTAGAATCATCTTTTACAATCCTGTCTATATGTGCGTTATATAGTTTTACATTACGTTCATATCTCTGAAGTAGTTCAAAATGTTTGTTATAATGATTTTGCATCTGTTTTCGTTTCTGCTGAAGATCGAGATCACAATACAAGAGGTCCGACAATCTCTTGTAATCTTTCGGCGGAAGTTTTCTCTGTACATCAGTCAACATTTCTTGCGCGGCCATAAAACCACGACATCCTACATCTCTGTCCTTATATTTCACATAATCTTGACGTATAACCCATAAAGCAGCATCTCTATCCACACTTTTCAACAGCTGTGGCAAGTTGCTCTCTGGTAAGAAGCAACTTTGGTTACGTTACAAAGACAAATACGTAAACCAAAAATATTTCTTACCCATCTTATCTGAGCGTCTTGTGTCTGTTCTTGGTCTTTGATCTGTAACAAAAACCGACGATTAACTTCAAACAAAACAGCGACAAAACTCTAGACTTTTGTTTGCTGTTTTGCTTAAATTATTCGTCGTTTTCTATTACCTGTTTTGCTATCCTATCCCCAAATATAAAGTGCAACACCGAGGAAAATAAGGAATCCGACACAAGGTATAATAAAGCAAACGTAATCTTTTGCCTCAAAATTCTCCCAATTCAAAAGATCGCGACACCAACCCATTAATCGCTTGATCGCGGGAGTCTGTAAGAGAAAGTTTCTGAGTTTTTAGTAAATAAACAAAATAGAAAAACCCAGAAGCTCTCCTTACCGTATGAAACTAATAGACTTCAGTTTGTCTTACCACGGCCAAACATAAAGTGCAACAAGGATAAAAATGAGTAGCACAGTACAAACAATTGTAAAATAAATGTAATGTTTAACGTCTAAACCATTCAAATCGTAAGTACACTCCATAAAATCATCTTTCCCAGCGACGGGACTCGAACCCGCATTCTTCAGAACTACAGTCTGACGTGATATCATCTCCGCCACACTGGGTTAGCTTATATAACGTCTATTCTAAAGCATTTTATTGCCTATTTTTATTTTTTACTTTCACTCTTTTTTCACGCATTTAAAGCAGAAAAAATAGCCAAAATAAACTTCGATAAAATTCTGTCAAAATTCCTTTCTTTCCCTCTATATAACGAGGAATCAGACAGGGAAACAGCAAGCGTGATGGATAGATTTGTAAAGGCGTTACATGGCGAACTACAGTGCAATGATAAACTATTTTTCGACAAAGATTTAGAAAAAGAGGGTATTTGCACCAAGTGTGGAAGATGTTTTCACGAATTTTTGGATGGTGAATTCATACACTTAAAAAAGAAGCCCGTATCGTACTGAAACTATTGCTCGTGACATTGAACAATGTTATTGGCGCATGCGCCGAACACGATGGTAAATCGTATCACAGTGTTAAGGGGTGCGACGTTATTTTCGGTTCAGAAATAGGCGGGGAAAAAAACACAACTACTTGGTTAGAATACGATAATATCATCAATCCAAATGTTGAGCAATCATACGGAGAAATGTATGATCTGGGTTGTTCAACAGCGTATACGCTTTACTTCGTCTCGTTTCTGAACCAATCACGTTAGTACGATATTTTGGACTCGATAACATTGTAAAGGAACGAAAAACTATTACAAGGATGCTAACGAATTTCTACGCGTTTTATTATTGTAAAAGAAACGATTGTGAGATTTGCAAATATATATCCAAGTGCACGTGTACCATTAATGATGGACGAGAACGCAAACGGTATAATAGCGTAATCAACGCGTTATCTGCGTTATCCAGAGAAGCTATTTCCAACGTCTTTGCACCCATCCTGTCTCGAAACAAGAATCGATTGATAGATAAATTGGATGTGATTAAACACCCTGTTTTGACAGACCTTGAATGTGTAAGTAAATGTTGCTTTGTTTACAATAGATAAAAAGATGAAAAGCCGTCTTATATATGGTCTCTTTATTAGATAGAAAAAGAAATTGTTGCATCACCTGTTGAAGCGGTTTTAAACGAGAAGTTGAAAATGCGATTTGAATCTCATCTAGCTACCAAACTATTCACATGTTTAAAAGAAGACTTAACTAGTAAAAAAAATTGATAGTTCCGTGGTCATCGTGGCATCCTTGTTCTGTATAGATGAGAAAAAAATGTTCGGTTTATATTAGAAACAAATGGTTAGTATTAACATAAAAAAGCGAAAGTAAAAAAGCGAAAATAATTAACATTTTTTCACTGCATTTTTAGATCTCGACAGTTTTATTGACAGCCGTCGTTTTAAGCACCCTATAAAAAGACTGAGTAGTCAACACCAGATTTATCCCAGCTACCAATCAGTTGGTCGTTATATTCGTGCTGTAGCAACATTGTGTAAAAAAGACAGCTAGACAAAAATGAATGTAGATATTCAATTTATAGCCGGCAATCGTCTTATATTTCATGTAACCTGTCTATTTGATACATCAATTAAAGTACTTCCTTATGAAGAACTAGCAAACTATAGAGATTCTTTGTATACCGACGGTATGTTTATTATCAGGGACGAATGGTCAATTAGGGAGCTTTTTGAAAATATGTGTGATGATGATATGGTTTGGGGTCCAAATTTCGAGGATGTTTGTGATGATTTCGACAAAGTTATATTTATACCAGACCAGAATACAATCGGTGTGAATTTGGAAGATGGATTTATACCGGAATAAAGGAGTACATTTTAATTCAACTAAATATTTGACATGTTGTCAAATATTGTCAAATATTTGGTTTAATTAAAATTTCCTTTCTACTCATATAAAAAACTACACATCAAGACATTTAGACATTTAGAAAATGGCTTTCTTCGTTGCTGTTTCTTCGTGTCCTTGGAACGCATTTGTTCAAGAGGGAAGACGCAAATGTGAATCTTGCAATATTCATCTCAACCTGTCAGCAAAAGAAGCAATTGAAATTAATGCTTATGAAGGTTATGGACATACTCGTCGCGGTTATGATATTCGTGCTATCAACCACATAACTGGATTTGAAGTCTTCGGATTTTCATTATGCAAAGACAAGTTATCAACCATCTT
>JAODVM010468597.1:0-21182 GCA_025400095.1 Phenganax marumi | reverse complement strand
AGAAAACACTGTCACTGCAGCATCAACCGTCAAAGCAAAGGGGAACATTCTGTTACAAACTGCAACAGCAATGGCAATGAACGAAGATAACACGAAATCAGCGAGGGTAAGAATCTTGTTTGATAGTGGCAGTCAGTGCAGTTATGTTGCAGATAGTCCTTAGTCAAAACTGGGTCTAAAGACAACTTCTTATGAGACTTTACACATCAACACGTTTGGAGAAAAGATTTATCGTGAGCAAAAGTGTCAAGTTGTAAACTTACCCCTTCTGAAAAGCGAGAATAAACGAATAGATATTTCCGCACTCAGTTCCCCAGTTATTTGTTCACCACTTCCACAGAAGATCAATGCTGATGACTATCCCCACCTACAAGGTTTGCATTTTGCGGACAGTTTTAAAGACAAGGATTCCATTGACATTCTTATTGGTTCAGATCATTACTGGGACATTGTTATTGGTGAATCTGTTCAGGGCGAGAACGGTCCTACAGCTGTCAGTAGCCAGCTCGGTTGGATACTGTCGAGACTGACTAATGTGTCTACATATGAAACCACTGTTTCATCGAATCCCATCATCTCAGATGAAACCGTGTCTTTAAACCCAACAAATGAAAATGATCATATCGTTGATATGTTAAAGAAATTCTGGGAGGTCGAAGGTGTAAGAAGAGAAGATATGGCAATCGAAGAGAAAGTGCCTCACAAATTTCCACAACCCGAAGAAATTTTCTTCAATGGTCACTTTTATGAAGTCGGACTACCATGGAAAGACAATTGCTCACCCACATTTACCAATTATCACCTGTGTGAGTCTCGGCTATGATCACTGCATCATAAGTTGAAGTCAAACCCTGAATTGCTACGAGAATACGACAAGATAATACAAGAGCAACTTCAAAACAACATAATTGAAAGAGTTCCAGAGCCTAATAGCGAGCAGAGAGTCATAGAACCGGGCAGTTATCACGACCAAAATAAGGATGCCGTTCATTATTCACCTCACCATGCTGTAATTTGAAAGGAGCATGATACAACAAAGATACGAGTTATTTACGATAGATACGCAAAGTCTTCTACTGATGAACTGTCTCTTAATGACTGTTCGGTGCCAATTATATACCACTCGTCTTCGATATGCTGGCGAGATTCCGTTGGAATTTGATTGCACTTTCTGCTGACATTGAGAAAGCCTTTCTCATGGTAGGAATCAAAGAGAAACAACAAGATATGCTTCGTTTCTTGTGGTTTGACAACCCTACCACCCCAAATCTGAGAATCATCCAAATTTGATTCAATCCTGGTTTTCAGTTTACGACCTTCTCCTTCGATTCTAGGGGAGACAATACGACACCACTTACGATTGTACAAGCAGAGTGAACCCGAGATGGCACAGTTATTGAAAGAATCTTTCTATGTTGACGATCTTGTATCTGGAGCTGAAACTATGAGTGATGCTTTCCAAACCTATGACAAGTCGAAGAAGATAATGGCAGAAGGAGGTTTTAATCTCTGTGAGTGGAAATCGAACTCGCATGAATTACTCAAAGAAATTACGAAGTCTGAATCAAAGCAAGAAGTTTTTTACTGCATGAAACCGAACCATCTAAACATCATACCACTGAAGATGTTGAATCTTATGCCAAGTCTTCGATGGGGCTTGGGAACACACACAGAAAGGGATGAGAATACAACTAAGATCTTGGGACTTAATTGGAACACTCTTACTGATGAATTCCGTTTCGACTTCGCTAACCTGCTTGAATATGCGAATTCTCTTCCGAAAACTAAAAGATCCATACTCAAGGTATCGTCAAAAATTTTTGACCCTCTTGGTTTCATAAGTCCTTTTACTGTGGTGTTGAAAATACTCTTCCAAGAACTGTGCATGAATAAGTCTAACTGGGATGATGAACTGAATGAAAAGGTTCTAAAAAGATGGCGGAATATACTGAATGAAATAAGAAACCTCGAAGCCAACGAATTCCTCAATGTTATTTCGAAGCAAAGTCAGGGCAGCTTCAAGTTCACGGGTTCAGTGACGCCTCAGAAAGAGCTTATGCAGCCGTAGTCTATACACGTAACAGTTATCAAGATGGACGTATTGATGTTAGATTAGCGACGTCTAAGTCAAAGTTATCACCATTAGCGAAACAGAGTATCCCACGACTGGAGTTGCAGGGGGCCTTCCTTTTGGCCCAGCTTCTTGACAAATTCCTCGCCTGCAGAAGATTTGGAACTCATTTGCTGGACTGATTCAATGACCACTTTATGTTGGATTAAGAACGAGTGTCTTTGGAAGCAATACGTACAACATCGGGTGCAAGAAATTCAAGAACAAACATCTAAAGAAACCTGGCGACATTGTCCCGGCAGTATGAACCCAGCTGATCTTCCTTCTCGAGGTCTAAGTGCCAAGGAACTTTCAACTAACGACATGTGGTGGAATGGTCCTGAGTTCCTTTACCAGCCAGAATCTGAATGGCCATCGAACCAACACACTTCTTCCTTAACCGAGGCTATACTTAAAGAAGCCGTAAAGAAACCCCCTACCATTACTCATTCCCTAACCACCAAGGCAGTCAATGACAAATTGGAAGAAAAAATTGACCAAATAATGGATGTGAATTGATTTTGTAATCTGAAAAAACTACTTCAGGTAACAGCGATTGTTGTTAAGTTCATAACCCTACTGAAGGAACATATGAGAGTTGCAAGGAAAACCCAGAACATTGGTGTCACATTAAATGCCTTCAACTTAGAAGGAGCAGAAAAAATGTGGATTAAGTCCGCCCAAGCGTCGTCATTTGCAGCCGAGCTCAAATTCCTACGAAAACAAACCAACAGCACTTCTCCACCTGTTTACTTCAAGCAATTTGGATTGTTTTTGGACGAAGGAATTATCAAATGTAAGGGAAGAAGGAACAATTCATCGTTGTCGGATAATTCAAAGAATCTAGTTTTGTTGCCTACCAAACACGCACTGGTAACGCTTGTCATTAAGGATGCTCATGAGACTGTACAGCACTGTGGCTTATGTGACACTCTTACTGCAGTAAGAGAGCATTACTGGATTCTACGAGGACGTGAATCTGTTAAACAAATCATCCAAAAGTGCGTCATCTGTCTAAGATACGAAGGAACGCCATACAAGCCTCTTCCTTTGTCAGATCTTCCGAAGGAAAGAGTAACAGAAGATCCTCCCTTTTCACACATCGACCTAGACTTTGCTGGACCTTTGTTTGTTACTGAATGTAATTCAAATAAGAAGCATCAAGCTTGCAATAAGGTGTACATTTGTCTTTTCACTTGTGCTTCAACATGAGGTGTGCATTTGGAATTAACTCGAGGGCTTAGTGCTCAAGCTTTCCTGTTGGCATTCAGAAGATTTTCGAGTAGGTGAGGACTGCCGGCTATGATAACATCAGACAACGCAAAATCATTTAAGTCGGTGTGTAAAGAAGTGCGTAAGATAACTAGATCTGAAGAAGTATGGAGATTTCTCACCAATAAACGAATCACATGGAATTTTATCGTTGAGAAGGCTCCGTGGTGGGGGTGATACTGGGAAAGATTGGCGAAAAGCGTGAATCGACCACTTAAGAAAGTCCTCGGATACTCAACCCTTACCTTTGACGAGCTTTATACGCTGTTGGTGGAGATTGAAGGAGTCCTCAATTTAAGACCATTGACTTACATTTACGACGACACTGAATCCTTATCCTACCCATTGACACCTTCTGATCTGATTTATGGACGTCGAATCGCTTCCTTGGCGAATTCGTCTCATCATGACATATTAACTACCTATCAGTCGCTTACTAGAAGACTACGTCATCATAGAAACCTTCTACAGCAGTTGACTAAACAATGGAGAGAAGAATACCTTACTGGTTTACCAGAAAAGAAACAGTCAGGATCTAAAGCTAATAAAAAGGAAGTTATTTCGGTGTGTGATATTGTCATTCTTAAGACTGATTCCACATCTCGGTGTTACTGGAATTTCGTTATAGTCGAGGAGCTGATCAAGGGAGGTGATGGAAAATCACACGCTGCTATCGACAAGGTTGCAAGGGATGATAGAAGACCGGTACATTTGAGAAGAGTCATCCAACATCTCATTCCTCTGGAATTGATATCAAGTGTTCAAAACACTGCATAACCTAAACATATATTTTGTTGAGTTGAAGTTTATCACTGTGTGAAAAACTTTGAGGAGTGTAGAAACCATTCTAAGGATTTTACATTTTGTCACAGTTTTAATGTACGCATGACGTTCACATGCATTAGTTTAGATATTGCATCATATTTCCCTTTTATGAACATTGTTTACGCAAGGTTTTTACTGGAATTTTTAAGGGACTTTTGAGCTTATTTTATGAGAGCATAATGGGGTGTGTTTCACATTTTATCATACAATAAAGTGTTATAAATTTCATTTCTCAAGTTGTTTTGTGTCCAAATTCGATACTTCATTACAACGATCATTGAAACGTTTTCTCATAGAAATCTACTACACTGAGACCAGTCGTACGAAGATCGCATAGAATTTTCAGACAAGGCCAATTCTTTTTTTATATGCAAAACTCATTCTATAACTGAGATTACCAGGGCGTCTAACATTCAAAGATGCATGGAAACTCTTGACATGTATTCAGACTGAAAACTAGAAGTTTGACAGTTTTCCTATATATTTTACGATTGACTAGCTATCCACTGGATAAGCGCTATTCGACATTTGTACGCTGGCTCTTGACTGCTAGACAGTCAAAATATTATGATGCTGATTGGATGTTAAACCAAAATATCTTTTGCTACTTACAATAACACATGCTGGCAATTTATAGTTTAATGCTGGCCAAAGTCATTAAGCGACACTTGGCATTCCAACAACATGGCCTCCATCCAGTCTAATGAATGAAAGGCCAATGCATAGGAAGGTTGTTTTGAACTTGTAGGCCATAGTTACAATCTGGACAAAGTCACAGGAAACGATTTGCATTTACAAGAATCTATACCAACTTGGTGCTGAAATCCTGCATGAAAAATATCTCAACAGTCATACAGTATAGCTTCATAAGAACGTACAGAAATCATAGACATCAATCTTCTAGTAATAGAACTATAATTTTTTGAACAGGTTTAAAGTTTGTAGAAATGATATAGTGAACTTGATACATTTCTAACAATAATTCAAACTTTTTGCTTTTACAATGGAAATGCACATGCACTTTTTTCCAAAGGATGATATCTACATCCACTGTGACAAGCTAAAACCATTGCTTTTATCATTTAATAAAGCTGTTTTGGCCTTGTTGGGGCTCATCAGCACAGTGTTAGCCAATATACCCATCACTTCCAAAATACTGTGAATTAACATCACATTGATTAAAATATTTCACAATGTTTATCATCACCATATGTTAACATTATTTTTAACATTTACGGTTCAAGGAAGTCCAGGATGTGGCAACTGCGTACAGCCACATGTGATCATATATTTGTTATTATTGTGCACCTATAACAGAACTGGAACAACAGCAGCAAAGCAAAAGAAAGATTAAATGCAAGTAGGAGCACCAATCAATGCAAAGTGCAAGTGTACCTTCAAAAATTATAGTTCAACGAAATAAAGCCAACCAATTAAATTGACTTGCAGTCTGATACAAGTTGTTTTTTTCTATTTTACTTAAATTGATCAAAGGAAAACTTTCCAGGGGCACTTTGAATGCAGTACCCTCAACTGCACATGAAATATATTTTGTACACAATTCTCTTGCATAGCCACACGCTCACCACTTTCACTTTTAACAATAATTGATTTTGTTTCTCTTGTGTGGCACAAATGTAAAGGACGATTTGAGGATTTAAAATATTTCCAATAATTGCGTGCACAATGAACATTCCATCTTGTCATGAAATGTAATATTTTTAGTACTCAAATAAGCAATTAACTCATAAAGTACCAAAAGCCTGATGGAAACAAGTAAAATTGGGTGGTTATTAGTCGTTATTTGCTAAATCCATGCCATTGGAAACGAACTATCAAGCATCAATTAGCAGAAGCCGATAAAATGTGACTCAAAGGCTTTTGCCTACCCAAAGCTCCAATAAATGTTAGATGATGCCAAGCTCAGCATATGGACTATGAATGGATGACACTGCCCATCCACTAAATCAGTGAACAAAAATCTGTGCATATTCTCTAAGGGTGGGGGCATATGATCTCGTGCTTTTTATACTTTATCTAACAAAAAGTCTGCATGCCTCCCACTTTTCAATAACATTGAAGAAGTTCCAGTTACTATGTACAGCTCCCACACACACTTCACAATAAAACACCCCTGCTCCACATTTAAGACAACGAAACTTTGCATTTTCTGTATGACAATCCATGCATAAACAATGATCTGGCATCCACTCAGACTCAACAGCTGCCTGTAGCATAGTATCTCGTATGCTCTTCCTACCTCGAGCTAATCTTTTTTGTTTCCACCTATAGTCACTGATTTGCTCTTCATCTTCAATGTCTCCTTCTTCATCATCAACCTTGTCGCCATTGTCATCTTCAGCGACAGGTAACTCATGCATTGAAGAATGGCCTAATACGTCGTCCCCTTCAGGGGTTCGGCCATCGTCTGCTACAACATCAGGCGTTGTTAGTATGGTGAGCAGGAATGCATGGGCATGTTGACGGCATATTGATATTGCGATTCACACATAACACATTAGTTGCACCACAAGATATAGAGGCTCGCCAAGCTTGAAAATAAATATTTACGTACCATCAGTGGTAGCATAGTCTTTCTGAAAAATGTTCCAGCCACTTTTTATGCGGTGCTTGCGAGGAACAATATCAACAACACTTGCAAATTCTTTTTCATCTGGCTTCATGGTTGAGGACAAAAAATGATCGTCACCCAACTTTCTTCTCTTGAGAGCTTGTTTAGAAATCCAGTTCTGCAACAATAGCTACCTTAATTAAGTGCGTTTGAGACACAACTTGTAGTCTGTTACATTATCGTGTCCACTTGTACAAGTATGGAATGTTTCGTAGATATCGATATATTCACATATATATTAAGTTGTTGTTATAGAACCTACTAGCACAAATGATATTCAAATAGCACTACAGTAGAACTTGCATTTTACGACCACCCCTTTTGCCAAGCAAATTTGGTCGCAAATGACAGGTGGTTCGTAAAATAAAGACGCAATTAAATTCGTTCCAGGCTTTTTGCTCTTAAGGGGTGCGAGCTCTCAAGCAAATGTTAAGACCTTAAGACTGCACGACTGCGCTGAAGTGTAGAGCTCGCCTATAAGTAAAAGCATGAGAAAACGACACAATTTGATGAAAATAAGAGGACTTTTAAAGTCCCTTCCATATATTTTCTTGATATTACATTGTGACCTATGTGACAAATAGTGTCAAAACAAATGTGAAGTGTCTAATTTAAAAAAATTTAGCCTGCGACGCTAATACATCATGCTTTAGGAATGTGGTAAATAGGAAGTAAGGCTTAAATCGGTCGCGTTTGACAGGTTTCTTTTTATTTTTTGGGCGCAAAAAAGCTATCGCTGTTCGCATTAGGCAGGTGGTCGTTAATTAGAGATAAATTTATACTACAATCGATTCGTGCCAAAAAAAACGGTCAGAAATGACAGGTGGTCGTTAAATATAGGGGTCGTAAAACGCATGTTGCCATTTTCTACTGTATTGTCCTTCTTTCGGTTTGGAATTTCTTTCTTCGCTTGCTTTCACGCCTTCACTTAATTCTCTCACTTCGATTTCTTCTTTAATAAGTTCCAACAACTCATCGATTTTCCACACATTGTCTTTTGACTTTCTTGGTACTCTTAGACGAATGTGATTAGGCAGTTTAGCCATGATAACTGGAATAAACAACCCACCGTACTGGTCAAATGTAACCCCCAGAGAAGACAAACTACATACATGTACTCTTAATTAATCCAAAACAAACGTTAACGAGCTACAACGATCATTATTCACACAACTTGGAAGTTTCAATAGCTCATCCATATGTGCAGAGATTATTTGTTGTTTTTTCCCGAATCTGTCTTCGAGAAGTTCAACTGCTGAAATCGTAATTGACGTCAGCTAACGATAATCCTTGAATAGCCCGAGCTGCCGAACCTTCCAAAAGGCATTTTAAATAATTAAACTTGTCAACCCTTGACAGACCTTGATTTTCATGGATAGTCAAATTAAACGAGTCCCAAAATTCTGTCCATTTCGTTACATCGCCTCGAAACGTTGGTAATTTCGGCTGAGGTAGATTCGCTTTGACTTGCATCGAAACAGAATTTAATTGTGATGACATTTTATGATTTACACCAGACATATTACTCGCTTGACTTTGGTGTGCAATTGTTTGTACCTTTCGTTTGTTTATCGCATCGTTTACACGCTTTTGACTTTGAACAACCTTGTCTAAAACCTTTTTGGACTCATCTATTTCATATGGGATAACTTCGATCTCACAGAGAGACAAAATTTTCTTGTCATCGTCTCGTAAAGTTTTTAATTTCTTGTCAAGCAAACGATTTATTGCATCTAACCTTTGTGCACATCGTTTAACACTTCGCCGTCCTGTATTTCTTGTAAGATATTGTTCACGTCGTTTATCCTCTTTCTAATAACCTCACGGTTCGCTGCACGGATAGCTCTTAATTGCTCGACTTTTTCTTTCAATTCCTTTTCTGACATCGTATAATACACATTTTGTATCGTTTAATCGCTAAAATTTCGTGTGTTTGTGCCCCATGTTGGGCGCCATGTATTGAAGTATCAAATTTGGACACAAAAAAACTTGAGAAATGAAATTTATAACACTTTATTGTATGATAAAATGTGGAACACACCCCATTACGCTCTCATAAAAGAAGCTCAAAAGTCCCTTAAAAATTCCAGGAAAAAACTTGTGTAAACAATGTTCATAAAAGGAAAATATGATGCAATAGCTGAACTAATGCACGTGAACATCACACGTACATTAAAACTATGACAAAATGTAAAATCCTTAGAATGTTTTCTACAATCGTCATAATTTTTTTCTTTCTGTTTTGTATTAAATTCTCATTCAACTGCATTTAGAGAAGAAACATTTGTGCTCTCATTATTGATTATACTTTTTGTAGGTACTTCAAACATGGACTTCAAAGAATTTGTTGACCACAAAAAACCTCTGATCATAATTTAAAAATTACACCATGTCAAAAAATGTTCTTTTGTAAAAATTGCTATAAGACTGTTCCTCAATTTACATACCTTCAAAAAGAAAAATCCATTCTTCTCTCATGTAACAAAATGTTCTGTTGTTATTGCGGGAAAATACAAGACAACATGCACTTGTGTTTTGTAAAACCTGTTCGTAAACCAGGACTGAACGCAATTTTACCTACTTTATTCTTCATTGATTTTGAAACAAAAACAGAAGACGAGGGAAACATGATTCCTTTTTATTGTGCTGTACAAAAAACATGTTTGTGTGACAAACGAGAATTTGTTATGACTCTTTTCTACCCCATCGGGAAAATCATTCGTGCGACATTTCAATTCATCCTGTTGAAGGTTGCGGTTATCGACAGTATGTTTTTGAAGAGAACGAATTGACAAGTGTTGTAGAGCAACTTGTCGTTTTAATGTCAAGCCATCGACAAGGTCCAACTTATTCAATGGAGAACTGGTTTAAAGTTGAAAAGTGAAAGCTTTATCTGTTTGCATCATGAAATGATTTACCTGCGCAAACATTAATTTTTGCAAAGAAAGTTGTTGTGGTCCATTTGAAATGCATCCAACTTCGGCGAGAAAGTCTTTACATAGAATAGATGTGGCATGTTCAGACAAAATCAACAAACTCTTTTGTAGAGATGTAAAGCCTGGAGAAAAGCTGCGTCTAAAGTGTTCGTTATGCCTTGGAAACATCGACGAAAATTACTTCAAGGAAGATGAAGACTACAAACCAGATGATGAAGAGGAGATGAATGATCTCACTGCCACATTTAGCTCTCCCGGTTGCACTCCTGTCAAGACTAAAACGGCACAAAGAGACCATGCAGCATATGCCAAGCGAAAGGGACAGGAAGCACAGACGGTTGTTACAAATGAAGTTGCACGACTTTTACACCTAAATGAGTGAAATTCAATCATGTCAAAAGTGTGCCGACCTTGATGCAATTGTAGAAGGAATCAAAGAAAAATGCTCCACCTCAGAAAAGAAAACTATCCTGAAATTGATTACCCTCCCTCCGCCTTAGAAAAAATTGCAAGCGAGTTCACGGTTTCAAGCTTCATGGTGAATAAAGCACAAGAACTGAAAAGGCAAGAAGACTGTTGCCTGATGTATGTCCTCAGAAAGCGAAAAAGCTATCTGAAGAAACAAAAAAGAAGGTCATCAATTTTTACAACGACGACAGAGTGTCACAAATGTGTCATGGAAAGAAATACTTTGTTCTGTCATTAATTCAGAAGGAAAACGAGTGCATATGCAAAACCGACTGTTGCTCGGGAACCTATGTCAACTATATTTGCAGTACAAAGAAAAATCAGAAAATGAAGACAGAGCTGGATTTTCCAAATTTTGTGAACTTTGGCCACGTTGGTGTATTACCATTGGAGCAGAGGGTATGCATTCGGTATGTGTGTGCCAACAACATCAAAACACAAATTACTGCTGGATTGCCTCCCTGGTCCAAAAGTTGATCACAAATCCTTAATGGCGAAAGTTGTTTGCGATGTTGTTTGTAGAAACTGCATACTTCATCGTTGTGAGAAATGTCCAGATGCTGCCAACCTAAAGAATATCTTCGGTTTCTTTTTGCTGAATGTTCAATTGATGAGGGCGATGAAATTACGTTTAAGCAATGGACGCATACAGATGGTGTGCGAGTTATTACACAACGGGAACAAGCATCTGACCTTTAGGAAGAAATATTTTGTCTGATCAATGCTTTGACCAGCCATAGCTTCATCGCAAAGGCACAAGCAGCTTATCTTTCAGAGCAAAAGGAGTCATTAGAACAAGGTACGGCGGTTGTTTTGCTTGATTTTGCAGAAAGCTACTCTTTCATTGTTCAGGATGCTGTACAAGGTTACTACAGCGATAAAAGTCAAGCTACACTGCATCCACTGGTAAGCATATTATTGCAAAGATCACAGAAGTTGTGGTACAGTCAGTTACTGTGTGGTTAGCAACTGTCTGAAACATGGTGCCACAGCAGTGCATGCATTTATCAACATTGCTATTGCTATTATTCATCGGAGAAGTACTTCAGCTGCTACAGTCAGTACAAAAACTGTAAGAAGTTTTTAAATTTATGCCACCATGAGAAGGATTTCAGGATCAAAGCAGAATGGCACTTTTTTGCTACGAGTCATGGAAAACATCCATGCAATGGTGTCAGTGTAACCACTAAGCATCTAGCCGCAAGAGCTAGCCTTCAAGCCAACACGGCAAACCACATTTTCAATGCAAAAGAAGTCTTATTGTTGTCAAAAGCCAATATTTCAGGTATCAAATTGCTTTCGTGAGCAACGATGAGATTGAGAAGGGCAAAAATCGTTTCAAACCATGCCTGGACAATGCTAGAACCGTAGCAGCAACAAGAAGTCACCATAGTTTCGTTTCCGCCAGTTCAACTTCTCTGGAAATGCGGCGAATTTCAGCAGATGTGGATGGAACGCCGTTAACATAACAAGCTCACCACATACACAGACGCCACAATCTTACACAACTGGGTAGTACATAGCGACAGTTTATGACAAAGCCTGGTATCTTGGAATCATGCTAGACGTATTGTATGGGAGGAGAACTTCATGAAAACACGCAATCCCGAAACTACGATTCAGTTGTTTGTATGGCAATCAATGCGGGACAAGTGTTGGATTCCTTTCCACCATGTGCTACGTATCCAGGCAGCACCGCTGCAGATCAAAAAGGGTTGAGCCCAGCAGCAGTACAGGCTTGATAGTCCAGCAATTAAGATGATTGAAGACATCTTCAAAAATTTATGGATCATCACTATAATTGATCATAAATATTAGTAATTTGTGTGTTCCTGGCTTTACATACTCTGGATTGTTAATATTTTAATTGATATTTATTGAATTGAATGAAATCGACACACCAGTTAGTTTGATCAGTAGTTTTAGCAATTGTTGACAAATGACTTTCCGCACCACTGTTGTCAGTTTGCTTCGGTTGCACAAATAGTAGGAAAAGCGCTTTCACCAGTGAGGTCATGGGTTTGATTCTCTGTACATTTCGCTCATGAGATTGTAGGTTTGATTGTCAGTGCAGACTTGATTTTCACGTAAGAAGCGTCAGTCAACTACTCTGCCAAAAGTCACAGATTTTCTCCCGCCAGTATGGTTTCCTCTCACAGGGAAAGATAACGTGGTGGGTTGGATAAGGAAGTCAGAAAACTATTACCACAATTGCTGTAGAAATGAATTAGCTTAGGTTATAATATGCCGCATATTTGCAACATAGCATATCATATTGCACATACATTCACACCATTTGTAAAACTGCGCAATCAGCAATTCTGCCGTAGGGCTGCAAAGTATTTGTGATTAAAATCGTCCAAGCTCCAACACTTGAATTTACCTATATTTTTGTCAATTGTACGCTTATCTACATATTCAGGATGAAGTTTTACTTCATGCTACACAGCTCCATGCAGTCACATGCCATCTGGGATCACGGCTTGAAATTTAACAACTTATTGAACTACAGCATGTCAGATAGTTAAACATTATTGAATACTATGGTGTTTCAGTTCAATGAATAGATGGAGGTCAAAAGAAAACTTCGTATTTTACTTATAGAGTACTCTAATTTGCTTGAATATGTAGCACTGAAATTATACTTCACTGCACGCAATTCAGAACTGGTTTCTTAACATTTGAATTAAATTAGTGGAAACAGCAAATTTTTAGATTGCTCACTAATACAGAAATATCTTGAGGACAATAATGAAATTTTGACCACAGGTTAACCGTTTCCCATTCTATAATACGCTGAAATCTTGGGTCTATCCTGTCAGTCCCACAAGCCCAATTCTCCTGTTGAAAACAGTAAAATACATGGTACATTCGAAAATTGTAGTAACGTAAATCAATATTTTTAACGTCTCACTTATCATTACAGGCTGATATTTTTTATTTGAGTTCTTTGATAGTTTGTCATCATATGAATGGAATGACCTTCTCTAAGCTGTTACCTATTAAAATATTTTGATTCTAATCGATGGCTAAATTGTACTTTGTCCATTATATCAGTATGTTGATGTGTTGTTATCTTTGGCAATCTTTATTGTAAGCTTGCAGCAATAAATTGGTTTAAAAGAGCGATGTCAAGGCTATATGTGTACAAATTTGTGCAGAAATATGTGAAATAGTAAAAGAAATATCTATATGCTAATAATAGGGAAACTGCAAATTCTGTCAAAATGGCAACTGCCACTGGTGACCATATGACATTACTTTGCTTATATTTTCTAAAGTACTGAATATTATCAAGTGAGACTTCAAGGAAATTCTAATTATATCAATTTCTAAAAGTGTGCGAGAAAGCAGCTTAATATGTTATGCTTGTGCATGAAGGCTACTCAAATTGGCTTGGAATGACCCTGCATGTAATGCAGAACGTGTGTCCATTCCACCGGCGTTGATTTCATCAACTAAAATATGAACAATATAAAGAAGCTTTAACTTAGCTATATTAATTAGTAACTGTTCACTGCTTAATGTTCATTGATCACCACTGCAATCATCCTTCTTTGCCACTTCTTTGGCTGGTAGAAGTAGACATAACTTCACTATCGGTCGAATGAAAGTTCCTGTCTTTGTTTGTGCTGCAACAACTCAAACCAGTTTGTCTGGACCAGGATGTACCTTTGTGACACAACCAAGAGGCCATTGACAAGGAGCTGTATGATTGTCTTTGATAAGAATGACATTGTTTACATGAAGACTTCATTTTGGAAGCCTCTATTTGTTGAATCATTGTAAGCCATTGAGGTATTCGTTGTACCATCGTTTCCAGAAATGTTGTGTCAGTGCTTGACATAGTTTCCATCTTTTTAAGCCCAGAATAGGTTTGGTATGAATACTACTAGGTAAAGCTTCTAAAAAGCGACCAATCAGAAAATGACCTGGGGTTAGTGGAGAGATTCCATCATCATCACTCGTGTCAATTGCGTGTGTCAAGGGTCTAGAGTTGAGACAGGCTTCAATTTGGCAAAGGGTTGTTGTCATTTATTCAAATGCTAATTTGGCTTCGCTAACTATTTGCTTCAAATGCTGTTTACAGGATTTGACTCCATTCTCCCATACAGAACCAGGATGAGGACCACTAGGTGGGCTAAATTTCCACTGAATTTCTTGAGACTAACAGAAGTTCATGACTGTTTCTTGGATGTTTTGTCTTTGAAAGGACCAATACAGTTTTTTCAAATCTTTATCCATCCAACGAAAACAGATCGCGTTATAGCTCCAAATTTGTGTAGGTTTTCCTCTACGAGAAACAAAACGACAAAGAGTGGCAAGGAATGCTTCTGAAGAAAGGTCTGAAACCAACTCAATGTGACATGAGATTTAGTTAGAAGGCAAATAAAGACAGCTGCATAGGCTTTGCAATACGTTGGCTTTTGAATTGATCCAACCTTAGCGTAAATGGACCGGCATAGTCCACCGAGATCCTTTCATTTGCAAAGGTAGGCATAACGTGCACTGATGGTAGTTGACCCTTGAGTTGAGATGATATCTTTGGAGATGCTTGTTTGCATACAATGCAATCACATATCACTTTCAAGTGACTCTACGTGCACCAAAAATTAATAGATTTCTTGAAGAGATCCCAAGGTAAGTTTTGGACCAGCGTGACACAATCATTTATGCTCACTCTATGATCAAAGTTGACACGTGATGCTTTCCATGAAGAATCAAAGGGTGATGCGATTCGTAGTCTTTCATTGATTGTGATAAACGACCACCAACCCTTAAAGTGTCACTAAGGTAAAATCTGATATGCAAAATTGTTCAAAGTTAATTCACTATCCTCTGTAATGTACTGTTAATAGCACATGTAGAAAATCTGAACTGATTTGGTCTTATGAATAAAAAGTTACAAGCTTAGAACAATCGTACTTTTTCTGTCCGCCATTAAAAATATGCCATCTTGTTCGGAATTGTCGGTGACATCATCTTAACAAAACAATGTCAACAACCAGTGGCAAGTGTAGTGTACAAAGAAATTGCACATCGAAAAAACCAATCATGTCGAGTTTTTTTGAGAATAGCTTTTCGGCCGATTCCTTTTCCGAATCAGAATCATTTTGCAGTTCGTCGGAGTATTTAACGGCAAATTCAGACTCGAATGACTCCGATGTAATTGAGCCATACGATGACAACGTAGAACGTTTGGCTTCAGCTGAAGACCTCTCTAAATACCAAGCTTCTTTGGAACGAGAACAACGAGAGGAAGACAAAATAAATCGGCGTTTTAACGGATGGATTATTGTGGATTATTATTTATTGTGGATTATTTATCGACTGTGGATTATTGGTGAGATATCTTTTGCCATTTGGAAATACTCTGTGAATGCATTTATATAAATAATTACAGCTGCTACAGAACCCGAAATAGTACTGTATGACCTTGGCAAATGAATTGTGTTGTTAGGTGTGCATGTGGCAATTGTAGTTTGAGTAATACCGTCAAGCCTCAAGAATGTCGATGTTGTACCGAAATACAACAATGCTGAGACATAATGGCAGATGTCGAAAATTGCTTGTATGAATTATATATGTGATAGCGGTACAACATGTTCTTGCTCTATAGAATATGGAACTGCTATTTGGACTGAATTTTATATGATTTACATTTTATTTTTGTCATCTATCTATGAATATACGTTTCAATTCAACTTCATGTCAACAATAAACATGCCAAAATATCACAGAAACAAATATATAATACTATGTACTTACTTTGCGACGCCGTCTTGAAGTTATATCTGGTACTGAAGCAGCTTTTTTCCAAACAGTAGGTACACAACCTTTTTTAAGGCGACAGACTGATCCGTTGACATGAACAGATCGTTCAAAACAGTTAGTGGAAAAGTATTCAGAACAAACCATGAACCGACTTTCTCCAATTGGCGCGCTTTGTTTGAACAAACTGTGTCCAAAGCCTTTTTGTTTTTGTTTCTGTCGGACTTATATGCAGCGACACGCCATCTATTGCTTTAGAAGTGCTGCTACAATCTTGTACAACACAGCGTGTTCATGGCATTGGGGTAAAATTTGTTTAGATGATTTATTTTCAAATTTTGCCAAGTAAAAGTAGTGTAGCTTGTAGTGTTCTTGTAGCTATCTCTCACATCCGTTAAGAACATGACGTCATAGACAGTCTAGAGCCAGATCTCCAAGGTTCGCGGCAATTTTAATGGCGGCCACGAAATAGTGAATTTCATTCAGCCATAACTAGTTCATTGTTTCAAATAAATGGAAGGGATTTTGCTTCGTAAGTCTTTCGTATATGTACTTTAAAGTAAACAGGAAAAAACTGAGTTAAAATTTCTCCTTAGTGACACTTCAATAATTTATCTTTATCCAAAAAGGTGTTCAACGGTTGCAATGGGTCAGAATGAGGTTAGGTTTTATTTTTCTTTCACTGTTTTGACGGTGGTTGGGAAAGCTTGAACTTGGGCTTGTTTAATCAACCAGGTTTTGGCTTTAGATAGTTCAGATACTGAGAGTGGTGCAGAACTGACTAAATTCGAACAAATGACAGCATGAAATACTCATGTGGTGATTCTTACGAGCTGAACGTAGCTTGAGTATCCATTGATATCAATCACTGGATCAGGTGAGGTTATGTCTGTCACTGTTTGCATGGTAAGTTCTTCTTTCTCCCTTAATTGTAAGCTGTCCTTAGCAATTCCTAGTGATTGGAAAGCATCCAAGGAACGAGGTGCGGTAAACTTTGATGGCCAATTTGAAGGATTTTCTTTCATCCAACCGGGACAAGTCCACCAAAGACAATGTTCTTTGATTTCACCTGCCATTATACCATGCGATCCGAGATCTGCTGGGTTTTGTAACCCATCAACATGCTTCCATCTTTCAGCTGGCATCAAGTCTTGTATCTTGGCAATTCGATTAGCTTTGAAGGTTTTGAATCATTAGCCAGTACAATAGATCTAATAGAAAATGATTGAGCTATCAGTGAAGGCAGCGGGATGGAAAGAACCTCTAGAAGATGCCTCATCATCTTCACACGTAGAAGAGCTCCACAGAGTTCAAGACGAGGTAGGGAAACTTTCTTGATTGGTACGAGATGTGTTTTGCCCATGACCGGGGATCCATGGACTTCACCTGTAGCTTCTGTACTCGTCAAATATATGACACCACAATAAGCCTTCGCGCTGGTGTCCGAAAAACAAATAAGATGTTGATTTACTACTTGACAGCAGAATGGGTGTATAACAACAAGGATTTCTTAATTTGGAGAGTTCCAACGAACTTTCGCTCCATTTCATCCAGTGTCTTTGAAGGTCTGGCGGCAATGGTTGGTGCCAATTAATGCGTCGTTTTCAAAGCTGTTGGAAAATGATTTTCACAACAATCGTAACCAAGAGATGAGGCCAAGTGGGTCGAAGATCTTTGCTGAATAAGATAACAAGCTGCGCTTGTTAAGGTGAGAATGATCAATGGATATGTCAGCGGACGAAAATCGGAAACAGACTTGGCTTGAGTTATATTCCAGCCCAAGTGCTTTAATGAAGTTATCAGAATCACCCAACTTAATTGTTGCTTGGTTGCTACGAATAGAATATAAAACTTCAGTTGAGTTAGAGTCCCACTTGTGGATTTTTTATCTGCCAGTGGCAAAGAGGTCTTTGAGTTGTTGTTGCAACAAGATGGTTCTTGTTTGGTTTGTACTGATGGTAAACCATCACCTACATAAAAGAATTCCTTCACATTCTTTGCTGCGAGGGGATATTCTGATTCGTTTTCTTCAGCAAGACAAGATACGGAATTTGTTGCCAGGAACGCAGCACTTGCAATTCCAAACATGACTTGTGTCATTCTATAATTAACAACTGGGTCAGTAGGACCTTTCCTTCGTAAAAATTGATGTAATCCCTGTATTAGGCAGCTAAACCAATTGCCCGATACATTTTGGAAACATCAGTAGTTAGGACATATGAATGCTGTCCGAAGCAAATGAGAACGTCCTTTGATGAGGAATGCACTGTCAGTCCAACAAGAAGCTGCTCGTTAAGGGAGACTTCTGAAGTGGTTTTCATCGAACCGTCAAAGACAACACGTAAGGGAATAGTAGTGGAATCCTTGTAGACTGCATGGTGAGCCAAAAAGAAAGTATCTGAAGAGGGTTTATTAAGATCAACATCAGGAACCCTTTCAGCATGACCAGAGGAAATGTACTCATTTACAACATTTGCATATTCTTCAACTGGTTAAAATGATGAAGGCGATATTCCAAAGATAAAAAACGATGTAGAGCAAGAGATCGTGATTCACCAAGACCGGATTTCTGTGCTTTAAAGGGAAGTTTAACCACAAAGCAGCCATCTTCTTCATGCTTGAGGTGTTGATCATTATGCTGTAATGCTAATTTGTGAGTTGGAGATACCGGAGCTTCAGGTTAAGGTGGTTCCTCCAAATTCCAAAAGTTCTGTAGAACTTCCTCACAACTTGGTTGAACAGTTGATACATGCAATATTGTGACAATTTCTGCTGTTGAATGGCTGTCAACATTGGCGTTACCAAATAATACCCAACCAAAGAGGGTTTCTTTTGCACATGGAGTTCCCTTAGGACCAAGAATAAGTCCTGGCTTCAAGATGTCACAATATCTGCTTACTCCAAGAAGAATATCAATAGGTTTTGATATGTTGAATTCTGGATCTGCTAATTTGAGAGAGGCTAATTGAGGCCAGTAACCATTTGGAACGGAAATGATGGGTAGACACTTGGTTCACGATTGAAGAACAATGCCTTGTATGTTTGACCAGTTAGAGGAGCTGTGAATAGATTCCTAGTTAATGTTCACAATGCTGTTGCTTTGGGTTGAATACTATGATACTCCAGTCCCATTAATGGTGATTTCATGCCTTGACCTTTTCAATTGTAGGTGTTGAGCTACTCTTTCAGTGATGAAAGACGCTGTTGATGCTGGATCAAGCAGGGCTTGCACTGCGATTTGTTGACCAGATGGGGAGCTTACAAGGACTTCTAGAGTCATCATGAGGACAACATTCAATGCACTTGATCTTGGTATCACTACATAAATTTGTGGTCTAGTAATGTCACTAATGTTGGGTAGATTACTTGGTGTTGGAGGGTCTGGAGCAGTGGGCACCCCTTTGTTTGATGCACTTTGCTTCAAGACGCCTGTCTTGGTTTTAGGTGGTTTGACATCATCAACATGTAGTAGGGTGCGGTGCCTTTTACCACATTTAAGGCACAAGTGTGGTGAAGGACATTGCTTTACCATGTGTTTTCCGTTCAAGCAATTGAGACACAAGCCTTAATCATATGCAAACACATGCTTCTTAGAAAGTGATTTCTCTTTGAAGGATTGGCAATGGGATTTCTCTTTGAAGGACTGGCAATAGGCTATGCTGTTTCTGCCCAATGCAAGCCAAGAACCTCACTTGAGTAGTGGTAGTGTGGACAAATTCTGACTTGAAAAAATTACCAGAACTGTGAAAGTTTGGTCGTTTGTTTGAGGGTTGTAATTTTCTCTGATTTGCATCAAAGGAAGTTAGTTCAGCTGTTGTTCAGCTCTGAGGTCTAGAAATTCAGCTGTGAGGTCAAGAAATTCAAGAAATTTAGTGTAGAATGGAACATCCTTTTCTGCTTGGGTGAATTTTTGCCATTCTGTCATTGTTTGGGAATGAAGCTTGGACTCTCCTAAGGCAGTCATGAACCTATCAAAGTGAAGCTTATCTTGCGCCTTTAACAACCTCAAGTGATGCTGGAGTGTGTCATGTAGCTGACTTAAATTTGAGCTTGTGCCATCTCTAACTGGTTTAGCATTTAGCAAAGCTCTAGCATGGGCACTGTGGATGATTTGTGGTCAATCAAAATGACCTTTAAGTGCTTCAATGGCTTCAGGTTAAGCCTTTGATACCGCATCGATGCCTTCAATTGCATTTATAGTCTTTTTAGTGACAAGAGAATTCAACAGATATTGCATGCGAAGTGAATTGTTTAACTTCTTTGAATTATGTATTGTGGCTTGAAATTGTTACCAGTAAGACTTCCATTTAGTGGCTTCCCCATCAAATGTAGGGACATTGAGTGGAGGGAGTATCACCATCTTTTGTTCACTTCCTTCAGAACTTTCTAGTGTTTTCACTTTATTCAGTAGTAATTTAAGTTCATGCTGATTTTAGGTGTTTTGAAGTTCAAGCTCCTTATTTCAATTTTCTCTTTCAATTTTGAGGTTTCTGGTTTGCTTCAATTGCTCACGGCGATGTTGCTTAATGAGTACAGATCATTTATCTTGATTTGAATTTATTTTATCAAAATAGCTAGCTAACATATTTTTCCAATTCTCACCATCATCGACATCTAAATTTGACATAGTCGAGTCTATCTCGCTGATAAGACAATCAAGTGATTTTTCACATTCAGAAATTTGATTTGTAATGTCGATGAGATCGTCAACACTACTTTCGTTTGGTTTATCATTTGCTTCAATATTTTTGATTGCTTTGTCTATATTAGCCTTGATACGATTCCACTTCCGTTCTATGGCTTTTGCGTCTTTACTCTCAATTGATTTTGCTGCGTGTGAAACTTTGTACTTTGCAGCATGTGAGGTGATAATGAATGTAAGCTTACTTCCTAAGGGTGCACCGGAACTCGGTTCCGGCCGGAACCGATGAAAAAAGTATGGCCGGAACCGGAACTGTGTTTAGTTTATCATACCATATCTAGTAATCTAAAATTATGTTATGAAAGCTGTTTGAGATGGTAAACAACCAAAACGAAAATACAATCTAAATTATGCAACTAGTAACAGAGGATATCTAAGCTTGTCTAAATCAAGTGTTCAATCAGAATTCTCAGATTTCATCGATATTTAAATGGTCAACCACAAACTTTAAATGTTCAGTAATTC
>JAODVM010468486.1:0-21200 GCA_025400095.1 Phenganax marumi | reverse complement strand
CTGAACTTAGATCTTATCCACTACATATGTAGCTCGGCAGACAATCTTACCAGGCCAAAATATCGCTGTTCGATAAATAAATTGACTCGTTTTATACTATTTTCAGCTTTTGCACCGTATCAACTAAGCAGGCTTCATACAACCGGCGGCAGCATTTCCATGTCCTATTTCTTCCACCAGTTTGTTCTTTCTGGGGTATTTGTCATAAATATCACAATAAACTTACGCTCTCACTAATACTTAAAACTACAGATCTTTCAAGTAATCAGCTTTTCAAAATTGCGCAACCAGTCTATTTGAGTAAACAACTTGATATATACATATAAACAATTTAAAAACAAAGTCCTACTGCATGTCATCCACTTCGTTGACACCTTATCATCGCTACCTCTCACGCTCAGGCTCGCCCCACGATGCTTTGCATCTCCCTAGTACGTAATACGTTTCCAATTCTCGCGATACTTGTGAAAAGGCAAGGTAATGTTATACAGCTGTTGACACCAAGAGTCAGTTAATTGCAGAAACACAAACGAAAAATTTTATCTCGTGCCCACAAGTCAACGCTTGAGCGAGCGTCTATTTGCAAAAGTTGCAATGAGTCATACATTGTGCAACAGAATTTGTGTCCTGTTATTTTAATCACGCAATCTTGAGTTTGCAAAATGATGATATTCGAAGCTTGTTTTGTTTTATATTTCGCCTGCCCAAATTGCATGGTGGAAAAGTGATCATATACTTTGCTCTTACAGAGGCTTTCGTTCAATACGCGGAGCACTTGGTAAAAAACGGAAAACCGATGTATATTGGCAAACCTGTGAAGCAAGAACTAGTATGTTTGGCAAAAGACTTCAACAAATATGTCACTCACAAATGGTGAACAATGTTATTTCGAAAAGTAGTTTTGTTACTAACAACCATTCAACATTTTGAAACTATTTAAGCAAATAAAGTGTTTTTATGATCAATTTGCTGTAATAAAACACTACAAACAGGGATTGCTTTCCATTACACGATGTTTGGGGCAAACTCCAAAAAAAAACTAAATACACAGCGCATATCGACGAAACCCATGTCAGTTTGAAGATTATAAAACGCAAATTGCAGTTGTGTTTGGTTCGAAACATTCTCCAATTTTTATTAGTTGGTTAGTTTGCGTTCTGCAGCGGAGCATATGGCAGTTCCCGAAAATCCATTTGCAAACAGTGGAGCTGGGCTCTAGTTAGCTGTCACTCAAGTAAGTCGGAGATATCCTCGTTCCCAGGCCCTCTTTAATAAGTCGTAGAATGAATATCGCATTTTGTAGCCTTCGTAAAATCTTCCATAGATCGTTATAACATAAAATTATGACTGATATCGATATATTAAAGCCTCTAATATTTTAATATCGTTGACGACAATGGAAGTTTGGCAATTTTTGTCCAATTTTATGGACGTTCAAAAATTCACTATCCACTGGATAGCGCGCTATCCAAATTTCGAACAACGGGCCCCTGCATGCTAAATTCTCTATCCTGTTCTCAACCTAAGTACGCCTCGCAAGGATACACCACCACGTTCCACTAATATTTTATATAATTGGCAAACTTAGTTTACAAGTAGACCTTATTATAAAACATCACAATTTCATTTGATATTACACCAAGTACTCCTCCAAGATGATACGCCGGTCCATTGTTTATAATTTATCGAGGAATTTATCTAGAGGCGGGATGCCTTCGTTGAGACCCTTTCTCTTCCTTGTTTCGGCGACAACCTTACCCGGTTTCGAAGCAGGATCCTTCACATCTCCAGGTAGATCTTGCCAATGGTCAAATACACACTGAGGGAAAGCTTGGCCACCAGTGTTCGATCGCAGATCGGCTGTGAAACCTAACGAAAGATTAATAGATATTTAACACTCATATACCCTAGTAAACGGGCCTAATCAGATGTAAAAGTTAGTGCTGTGCACCGGAGACGGGGTTATAGCCTATTTTACCGGAGCCGGAGTTTGTTCAGCTCCGGCGAAACTCCGGCAGCACTTTGTATGTGCTGAAAACTACTGTCGGACTTCTGTAAACATCCGACTAAATTTGAAAAATGTCCGACCAAAAAAAAATCAGAACAACACACGATTAGTATCGAAAAAATTTAAAACTATATTGGAGTACCCGAAAAAAACCCAACGACTTTCAACAAAGTAGTCACGGGGTTCGACTGTATGCTTTATCATCAAGCACTTACCGAACGATTCATTTACAGGTAGATAAGACTTCACTTGGAACATGGGAGTTCCAGTCACTTGAGATTCTTCAACAACATGACCGCGACGCCTGTTCAAAACACCATAAATACCACCAACTGCATTCTCAGGGCACTAGAAATTACAATAACATGAAGTATTCGCAAGAGCCACAATTACAGGTTAAGCCCTGGGCAAACTAGGAAACATTGTTGCGGAAACATTGCTGATTCGCGATGTTTCCTCAAATGTTTCCTATCAAATTCAGAAACATTTTATGTTTCCCAAGCGCAATTTTTGTTGCGGAAACATTGTTTCCCAGTGTTTGCCCACCTTGGGAAACATGGCGAAACATTGGCAGGAAACAATGTTTCCGCAACAATGTTTCCTAGTTTGCCCAGGGCTTTACAGTAAAGGAGCATGTCTTCATAACACAGCCAATAACTAGCATCAGTTAATAATAAAACTGAATTTACCAGAATGGCAAGGAACAGAGAAAATGTCTATGTGATTGTAGCGAGTTTAACACAAAAAATTCCTTGCACGTTTCAACCCTGTAGATAATTTTCCTGAGTGGAAACTAGCTCATGAAAGAAGAAAATATTACACAAGCGCACCTGAATCTCACACAAATAGACAGGCTCAAGAAGTCCAGGTTCAGCGGTGAGCACGCATGCGTAGATACACCGTCTGGCTGTAGGCATGATCTGGCCAGCACCACGGTGGATGGCGTCAGCATGAAGTGTGACGTCATGGATATTAAAGCGAACACCACGCAAATTCTCTTCACACAAAGGTCCTTCCTTTGAGGCCCATTGAAAACCACCGATCACACTATCTTTGATCTCATTTAAATATTGCACTCCTTTGGAGACGTCAATGACCATATTAGGTCCGCTCGTTTCAGGCCCAAAGCACCAAATCTTACGCGCTTCAGAGACGTCAAACGAGTATTTCTCAGCCAAATGACGTGCACGAACCTTGATATCTTGAGTTGGTGTAACATCGCCTAGTAACAAGAACGCAGGTATTTTACGAACTATTTATTGAAACTTTTGAACTGTAGGTAGACTGGAACGCTAACTCATACAATCAAGTCCTATGACTGGCTGAATCCAGAGAAGGGCAAACTTTCGCTTAACAATGGTCCGCTTCTCGCTGATGTTAAAACTTTAAATTTGTATGTCTGACATCTTTTTCATTTCTAATGCTTGCGAAAATACGCCGGGTGTACGTGGAAATTAAGTTTTGACAACATCTAACAACTTTTTACTCGTACTGTGACATAATGTCCTTGAACTGCTTCGGGAAAGCCAAAAAGTCACCCTGAGAAAACCAAAAATTTTTGCGCAGTTTTTCTTTAACTTTTGTTTTATTCATGCAATATTTCAGCAGTAGCTTACTTTTTCTCGTAGTAAGCACATGGGTAAAAACCTCAACTGTTTTTGTATAGATGGTTTTCACATGAGGTCAAAGCTGTCATGTCGGTGCACAACTTCAAAGTTTGGCTGTTCATTATTCCATAAAATTTATAGATTTTATTTTCAAATTTGCACCAATATAGCAATTTATGACGTAAATGAAAACCATCTATACTCTACAGTCTACCATGAAAAGGAACGAAACAACAGTTAATTGTAGGGGTAAAAATGGTTTAAAAAGTTATTTTAGAAAACTATTGGGACACAAAAGGACTGGGACTACTTAAAAACAGGCTTTAGATTCTCCCCTGCGTCAGCGTTTTCTTCCAACCATGGCTTAATGATTGAAATTTAAGCCTGTTTTCCACTAGGCGGAATTTTTCGAGCGAAAAGTAAAGCTAGCATACGTGATTGGCTAGCAAAATAATTCCCCGCGAAAAAGTCCATAGGAAGCCAATCATGTCGCTAGATTTATTTTTCGCTCGAACAAATTCGCGTAGTGGAAAACCGCCTTTAAGCCTGGTGTTTTCTTTGTACAAGCAAGAGCAAAAGGTTGCTGCTATTATGCCCCAGCGGACGGGGCTAGAATATTCACAGACGTGCTTTAGTTGCTGCTCTGATACAGTACATGTTTATGAAAATGTATTTCCGCCCGCGCGGGGAGTGCGGTGGAAATGGAAAATGGCTTTTAGACAATGTAATATTAGCTACAAACCACTATCGATCTCCTCAGCTAAGCCATCAGGTAATGGGGACGCCGTCATGAATAACCTGTTATGCTTGTTCGGAGATTTGGACAAACACGTTTGACTGGAAGTTGCATTAACGGTCTCGCGATATGAAACGACAGGATCGGACTTCTTGAGTGGAATACACGCGTGGTCTTCCTCTAGATCTTTTAGACAGATCTCAAGATGCAGTTCACCAGCTCCGGCAACAATATGCTCACCACTTTCTTCAATAAGACACTAAACAAGAAGTTGACCTTCATTCAGTACGAAACCTTGCATAGAATAACATGTTTTGCAATAGGCAAAAATTATTGTGAAACAAATAGCACGAGTCATCGCGTCGTGTAATGCTTGAAAATCGACACGGCCAGCACAATTCAAATATGACAACAATCCAAATGAATCCCTCCTCTTTTCAACAAACTTTGGATTATTACAAAAATGTCAGTACAACTAGAAAGAGCGTCCAACAGTTTGTAAAAATGCGAAGTTGGGTTGCAAAAAAATTGAAAATGTGGAAAACACAGCCGAGTGAAGTTGGAGTATTTTGTATATTTTTGTATTACGTGCGGAAAAGTGCTACCACTATTTCGAAAGTGGGAAGACTTTCCCGCGCGTAATAGAAATATACAAAATTGGTCAACTAACTTGACAAGGCTATGATTTCCACATTTTACTACATTTCGCAACCAAATTTCGCAATTTCAGTAAATTTACAATGATCTTTCCGGAATTACTGACTAATTTTCTTAGTTTAAAAGTTAGTCTAAAAGGGAAATCGTGCATTACCGTATTCCAGATTTCCGTGGCAACAAATACATAATTCAATACAACAAAAGGCAGCACATACCTGCACCATAGGATCTGATTTAGCTAATCTCTTTAAACCTTCAACAAGTTTGGGCAAGTCAGCTGGATTCTTAGGTTCAACAGCTACACGCACAACAGGTGACACACTGAATTTCATAACCTAAAAGACACCGATCATCTTAACACTCCCGCACGTTATATAACATTCTGTATATACTATGTGAACAACGAGACGACTTTTAAACGAGTCGCTTGTGTAATATTGAATCAAACATAAAGCTTATTTAAGGCCCGTTCGCACGGGCGACGTTCGCTGCGATTTTTCCGTGTGGAACGATACAGTAAATACAGAAAAACATCGTCTTATACGTAGTTCTGCGCTCAAAACAAACGTTGTGTAATGTCATCAATAAGAAATGTCATTGCCATAAGCTGTCTATAGGTTCATTGTAATCACGTGATTTCTTAACCAAATGACAGGCAAGCCACGATTTTGTCGACGATTTTTTGAATGGATTGTACAACAATAAAGTAAAAAAGAGATCGAACCTTTACGTCTTAAACTATTGCTGAAGTCAACTGAAAAGTTGTCAATGGCCATTTTTGACATACTTGCCCGTCATTTAAAATCTCAAAATCACATGATTGAAAACAACCTGTAGCTACGATCAATGTATGCATACCTTCAAGTTGTGAGCGCCTTCAAACGTTGTTATAGTTCCTGTCTTGACAAGATATTGATCAACACCAACCAAACCTACAATGTTTCCACAAGGAACGTCTTCGATTGGTTCAATGTATCGTCCCATCATCAAAATTGTTCTGAAAATTACCAACACTGAATATCAGCCCAGTGAAGCGTAATATTTACCAATGCTCCTAGCTGCATATTTTACTCTACCACTGTAATGCCAGACAATTTTGCTCATGAACGAGAGATTTTTGCCACTCAATGGGTTACCACCTTTTCAAACAACTTAGCGAGGTCACTACTTAATCCATTAAAGACCGTTTAGCAATGCAATTTTTGCCGCTATCTCTTTCCTTTTAGTGTATGTGACTGAATAGGGTGACTGACGAGTGTATTGGCGAAGTGTTTGGATTCTGTCTGTTCTATCACATTACTCAACACGAGAAAAATTACAGCAAAAATCACCGATGAAAACGGGCCTTTAAATCTGTGCAATGAATCGCAAGGATTCTAACAAGGTATTTCGTCAACCCATTAAGACACAATATATCCCAGGGCCTCCTACTTCCCAGACAGAGCATTTCTCACTCGTCTTGCCAAAGGTAAATCGAAGAAACTTAATATTACATCAATGTCCTCCAGTGCTTCTCATAAGAACTTGCCGTTTGATTGCTACATATTTTATTTCGTCTGTAAATGCTAGACAATTTATTCTTTAAAGCAAGACTCTTGCTTATCAGTGACACAAAGATGTAGAACTTCAAAAGTGGTTTTAAATGCCTAACTGGAACGCTGCTTCAAAGAAACGCCGTAACTCTGAATACGCTCGTTGTTTTATGGTTAGCACAAAGATTTAAAACCTCAAAAGATGCTTAACTAGAACACTACTTCACGAAAATGTCATACCTCTGAATAGGCTTGTTAGTTAATGGCTATAACACAAAGATTTAGAACTCGAAATATGGGTTTAAAATGCTTAAGTAGAACATTACTCTACGAAAATGCCACACCTCTGAATAGGTTTGTTATATAAAACTAACTAACACAAGATTACAACTAACTAACTAACAACTGAGTAACAAACTAACTAACACAAGATTAAGAACTTCAAAACTTGGGTTTCAACCGCTTAGCACAAACACTATTTTACGAAAACGCCATACCTCTGAATAGGCTTGTTATTTAAAAACTAATACAAGATTCAGAACTTCAAAACTTGGGTTTCAACCGCTTAGCTAGAACATTATTTTACGAAAACGTCATACCTCTGAATAGGCTTGTTATTTAATGGCAAACACAAAGATTTAGAACTTCAAAAGATGGGTTTAAAATGCTCAACTAGAACATTACTTTACGAAAACGCATTACCCTACGAAAACGCCATACCGCTGAAAAGGCTTGTTATTTAATGGCCAACACAAGATTTAGAACTTTCATTGTGGAATTTAAGTGCTTAACTGGAAAGCTGGAGCTTTAAAAAAGGCACCATTACCTTTGAATGGGCTTGTTATACAAATCTTCTTTTTTTCCTGGTACATAATTGGGCCCCATGATACGAACTTTTTGACCAGTTGAAACAGTGCCAGCAAAAACACGACCAAAAGCATAGAAACGACCTTTGTCATTCGTAGGTACCATTTTGGAAACGTACATGCACAATGGTCCCTGAAAAAAAAAGAAACACAAAATCGATCAGACTAATATATTATGCCGAATCACTAAGTAGATTTTTTTATGCATAAATAAATAAATAGATTTACGTGGTGCTTGCACAGAATCTTATATAAGCTATTTAAAATCACCATACAAACATTCAGAGAACTTATTACAATCAGAACACAACACAAGGAGAATCCACTATAACAATAAAAATGGCGGCTTGCCACTGTTGCAAGAGTCCTTTGCAGTTCTAAATCGTTAAAAGTCACAGCTGACGAATTTTGCTTGAACAGCATCAAACTGCAGATGCATGATTAGCTATCTGGTTGACAACGTTACTGACTTCAAGGCAATGTCCTCTGGTGTTTTCATCGCATATAAAAATCATTTGGGCAAACATGTGTGTATAAAGGTGGCAACATGTCGCCACCTTTATACACACATTCACTGTATTTCAGTGTCAAATTATTTAGCTATTTGCAGCCATTGAAGGACACAAAAAGCCCATTTACACGGGCGATTTTTGCTTGCAACTTTTCGCCTGTTGAACGATGTGATAGAGTAGATAACCGGCGAATATTCTTGGTCCAACAATTTTACTAACGCACTCGCCAGTCAACCTACTCGATCACATACGCTAAAAGGAGAAAAGTTGCGGCAAAAAATTGCCAGTGTAAACGGGCCTTAAGAGCGACTGTAGTACAAACAAGATATTGGAGGGCTTTAGATTTAACTACAGGAGTAAATTTGAATACAAGTGCATCTACAACAAAAAGATTTTGTTGCCTAAAATCAAGCATTATACAACTCGTTTTAACGCATAAAAATTCACCAGGAACATCTGCACAAATGTAGAGAATTTAAAATTGG
Organism: Phenganax marumi; assembly: GCA_025400095.1. Classification (NCBI taxonomy): domain Eukaryota; kingdom Metazoa; phylum Cnidaria; class Anthozoa; order Malacalcyonacea; family Clavulariidae; genus Phenganax; species Phenganax marumi. Next base: position 12,797 of record JAODVM010468486.1, on the reverse strand, counting down.
GAATTTGCAAGCGAGAAAAAAACCCTGTACCAGGCGCCGGTTGTACGAAGCGCGTGTTGCTTGAACGGTGGATAGGTTCAACATAAAAGTCCTATCTATGTATTTCTTGAACAACGGAACTGAAAGTGTTTTAATTCAAAACAATAGTTATGTGTTTACCCACACGTTTTTTACGTAAGATTTGATTTGACAGACTTAGAAAACGAGTGGGAGTGTTTTTGATTTCTGACTTACTCACCGTTTAAGCTAAACGGGCTTCGCATAACCGGCCCAGGCATTTAAATCTAAAACTCTCTAGTGAATGTGCAAGTAATGTGGTCGATGACCGAACCCATCGCAGCATACGTACCTTAGGGTCACAATTCTTAACGGCAATCGCAACAGGATCATCATGAGGACCTTCGTATAACATTTCCATACGGTACTTCTGAGCGGTGACAGGTGATGGTAAATGAATGGTTATCATTTGGAGTAGAGCTTCACCAGCTTGCAACCAAGTTCTCATCACAGCTTTCAACAATGGTTTGCCTTCCTTACTCTGAGTTAAACAAAATTATTGTCTTTTAAATGAAATGACAAAATTGTTGTAACAGTTGTTAACCGTTAAGTAGGAACGCACGTTACGCACCCCTGTTATTTATTTTATTCTGTCTACAGTCAGACAATCTTAAGGCTGCATTTCGCTGTTGCGTTCTTCTACGCACGCGACAGTTGAAATCCCGAAGTCGAAAGTTTGTATTTTTTAGAAATACTCTACAGTCGATTTCAGCTTGCTTTTTAAAAACGACTTTGAACGTTTGCTGGTAATTTGGAAAAGTTCTTTCGTAACACACAACCATCGTAAATTTCCGTACACTATCGGAAACGAACTTCTGAACGAACTTCTGAACCTTGGAACGATGTTAGAAACAAGTATTCGAAGACACTTTTGAAAAGGAAGCTAAAATCGACAAGATAGACACATGTTCACTTACAACACTAAATTCTAAACATTTCATTTTGTCGTTGTTTATAAACAGATTTTTATTGCAATTGAAAGTTCTGCGTACGCGCACGCGTGCACATGAAAAAGGCGACACTGCAAGAGAGCAGCCCTTACTCGTCAGGGAAAAACTGTTTTAAAAGTTATCCAACTATCTATTAAGTTATCCAACAGGGGCCGGTTGTTCGATAGTTGGACAGCGTTATCCATTGGATAGTGAATTTCTCAACCTTCATGATATTGAACAAAAACCTGCCGAAACTTCCATTTTGGTCAACGATATAAATATTAAAGACTTAAATCTATCGACAACACTCGTAAATTTATGTTAAAATGATCAATAGAAAATATTACGAAGGGTAAAAAATCACTATTCAGTGGATAACGCTATCCACCTTTCGAACAACCGGTGCCAGGAAGCCATGAAGTTTTTGAGGAACTTCCTTATAATATTGCGGAGTTGATCAAATGAATTCCTCAACGTTGGCGAATGAATTGATCAATATTTTCGACAACGCTTCTATTGGTTCGGCTGTCATTTCTCTAGTTGAACTTGCACATGACCAGCTCGGGGTTCAGCTTAATCTTCAACTTGACGAAACTGCTCAGACTCCTCGTGCAGGATTTAGTTTAGGATTTGCAACACTACTTAAAAATCAAGTTAAATCCTTCGTTTCCTTGTTCAGTAAATATTGCAAAACTCGAAGAGCAAGTCAAAACCTCCAAAAACAAAAATGCCACATACCTTGTCATCGCCAACCAATTTCACATTCAACTTTTCCAAAAGCTTTGCAGTTTCTTCCTTCTTGAAATTCATAATCGCATCAAAAACCTTGGGGAAATATTGAAAAAACATTGATTTCCTCGACTGAGATAAGAGATCAATCAAGACAATAGTAGTTGAAAACATCAGGGGCCGGTTGTTCAAAGGTGGGTTAGCAGTTAACCTAGGTTTAAATTTAACCCACCATTTTATATACTGGTCTTGAAGCACTATGTATTTTTTGAAACTTTGAGGGATTAAAACTACTCATTAAGGGAAACATTTTGAGCAAAAAACTTTTCAAAACTTTTTCTTGAACGAAATTTAAATTGTGGTTAAAATACTACACTAACCTGGAGTTAAGCTAACCCAGCTTTGAACAACCGGCCCCAGATTTCAAAAATTCTGTTTTACTTAATTTAGGCCCAGGTCAAACGTCGCTCTTTTCATGGGCCGAACCAAATGCAAAGAGCTCAGACAAAGACTCGGTGATTCGGATTAAGTTGGCCACATGAGAATAGCGACATTTGACCAAAGCAATAACCTCAACACAATATTTGCTACAATTCCAATATTACACTAGTTGTCGTTGTTTTAGAGTGTCATAATAAAGCAAGTCCTTAATACAGAAACGCAGCTCAGGGCACTATCGCTTTGTTCAATGTCCTTGTTGGTGACCCGAATATGTTTTTGATGCTAATAGACAGCCAAATCAAAACTTGACTAATCAGGCACAGCACTAGTGTAGATGCCGTCAATTGCACTTGAGCTTGGACACACCCCCTCGAAACATGTTCTAATTGGACACCAAAGTTAGAATGTTTTCCGTTAAAAATTCAAACATGCTGCCGCAAAGTCGGAGCTGCTACAACTGACATGTTCTATTACTCTATTACTCTGTTTCTATAGCCCGTACAAAATGGAGCTCGACTTTCGTAATTTCGACCGTATATATTTACCGTATACGTATTGCGTCGAAAAAAGGCATCAATACGCATTAAGCAACGAATGATTTAATGGAAAGCTGCGGACGTTACGGCAGAAAGTTTCGAAGTTTTAACGGTAAACATTCAAACTATGGCGTCCAATCAGAACACGTTTCGAGGGGGCTTGTCCAAGCTCAAGTGAAATTGACGGTAAGCATGGTAACAGTAAATAACGCCAAATAAAACCTTGTAAATTGGGTCCAAGATGAACTTGTTGAATCCTCGCACATAACCATCTGAGTAGGATTTTGCCCACTTTTTGTCTTTGGCATTATAAAACTGATCGCCCCACAACCTTTTCATCAACTTGGCTGGCTCAATCTTGAACTTTGCAGAGTAGAACTCTGCAAATTGTTTCAAGGTGAAAGCCCAGCCATGGAGACCTGATCCAAAACCAACAGTACCAGTGCTTGGATCAACCTAAAAGAAAAATATAATTTAGGAAAATTTTTTAATTTGCCAAGTGGCCCTCAAAAAATGAACACAATAATAATATATAGAAGTAACATTCATATGCATTTATGAAAAATCTAGACCACCACAGCTGGGAATTGAACCCAGGTCTCCGGACTATGTGACCAAAATCCTCTCTTCCTTTGAAATACTATAAATGTATGTACAGAGTGATGCCATTGCTACTCAATGGGTAAGCATCATATGTACAATTTATTGATCAGGACTACAGTGCACTTGGGTTCACGAATTGCACACAGTAATTGAACTTCCACAAACCACAGAATGTACAGTTTAAACTTTGCATTAGTGCTGTGCACCAGAGCCAGTGTTTTGGCCTATTTTGCCAGAGCTGGAGCCAGACTTTGTTCAGCTCTGGCAAAACTCCGGCAGTACTTATTCGTGCTGCAACTACTGTACTATCAGACTTCGGTAAACGTCCAAGAAAAGTTGATTAATGTCCAAACAAAATACTCTGAACAACACATGATTAGTGTAGACAAAAGAGCAAAAACTCGTGTGAAAATATTGCATTCTATGATGACAGTGCTTCCACTTTGTAATGCTTAATTTCCATAAAACTTTGAATTTTTACAATTTTGCTGGAGCAGGAAATTTCTGCTGGAGCCAGTGGTGAAAAGCCCAGAGTTTGTACAGCACTACTTTGCATACTGAAAAATACCAATTCAGTATCCCAGAATGTAATATTTAGTGAAGTAATATTTTCATGCTATTCTTCAAACTCCTTATGAAGCAAGTCTTGTGCAACATGACATTTCCTCATGACACCAAAACAACTACTACTGTCTCCATGCAATAACTTCCTTAGTGGTTACAAAATTTCAAAGTATACTGGATTACAATTTACAAAGTACACTATTTGGATACTGCAGAAAATTTCAAATATGAAGCTCTGGTAATGCACACTGTACAATATTTGTAGTGATTTTCACAATGATGGCTATTCCAAGACTACACATTACCTGAATATTCCCCATAGGCCCATCTTCCGTGCTATATGTAGCTATGATAACATTCACACTCTCAACAATTCTCTGGAAGGTCTGGTACAGATCTTCTTGTTCCAATTGTAACTCCAACAAAGCACGGTCCATTTTGTTCATGAACAACACCGGCTTTATCCTCTCTGCAATAGCTTGACGTAGTACAGTCTCAGTTTGCACACACACACCTACACCAGACAGAAGATCTGAGTATATAATTTCCAAATCATCATCCACACATCATTACAAATCTTGTTTTGACCACTTTCACAAAAGACAAGTTGCACCCAGTTGACATTCATATTGCATGCTTCATTGGTAAAACACAAGCAACTGTTTGTAAAATTTTATGTCCACAGTAATCAGATATTTTACTAACAGCAGCAGATTATGCAAGTAGATGGAAGACCTTGCAAGCTGAAGTTTTGTTTGTAGAATTTCTTTAAACTTCAAACAATTTCTCACTTCACACAATTTCTTCTGATGGCATTATAATTTGTCATACACAGACCACTTACCACTAACACAATCAACAACAACTAAAGCTCCGTCAGTGACACGCAGAGCAGCAGTAACCTCCGAGGAGAAATCAACATGGCCTGGGGAATCAATCAAGTTGATCAAGAATCCATTGCCATCTTTTTCTTGTGTGATGTACTCCATATCTTTCTCACCCAGTTCATAGTACATGGATATAGCCCTTGATAGATGAGAATAAACTTCATTGGAGATATGGCCCAGAGAGTTTTTGTTATATATCTGTTTCTTGAGCATGGTGATGATATAGTCATAACAGAAATGGTTTGAATACTTCACCAGTGTTTGTGCCGTATTTTTGTTTATGTTTATACAAACGATGAAGGCAGAGTTATCGGAAAAATGGTTTAAACAGAGAGTTCACAGCAGTATTGTTTTACACTTCATTCATGGTCATCTAAACTCGTGCATGGCAAGGATATACCATAGTAACTGAAAACATGGTTTGACCTAGTGAAGCAAAACTGAATAATTTTAAATTCTCCAAAGGTCAACCATATACTTAAAAGATTGGTGCACAAGAAAACAGTTTTTGCTCAATATGTTCTTCGCCCAGCAGGAAATCATTCTTCTCTCACACACAATACTCACGTGGATTTAATTGTAATACAACGTTCTTGTTCATCTTTTCGTGTATCAGTGAATCTAGCTTCGCCCGCTTTTTGTGAAGCAATGATGCCAGCCTTGCTGACAAGAGAGTCAGTCAAAGTTGACTTGCCATGGTCAACATGAGCAATGACAGACATATTCCTGATATTTGCTTTTTTGTCCATGATCCCACGGATCTAAGGTTGAACATAAATGTCAGTTTGTTTGGTAATAGACTACAGATAAAAAGCTTTTATTGAGACAATGAGTATAAGTGCGGCCATGACTACAAGAAAATGTAAGGTTTTGATTCAACTACAATTTTAACTGCGGCAATAACATATTAGTAAATATTTACTAGTGTTCTATGTAAGTACTGCTATTTGATTGGCTATGCTATTCCATAATTGTTTGTCAACAGACCAATACCAACAAACTCATCATTAAAAAATAGGCCCTCAAAGAGAGGCATAAGGATTTGCGACAGTGTCATAATTGAAAATTGTATCATTGAGAAATTTTCGAAGAAGCAGAAGAGTATAGGTTTTGTGCGGAAACACAATATTTGTGCTTTCATTTTACAGCCCACTCCTCAGTCAAACGCATTCGTTTTAAATAACCATATTCACCTCTATTTTTTGCGCAAAACAGTCTTACCTACTTTCTTTAGTTTGGTTAGAAGCAATAGTAAAATGTTTAGTTGGTAGTAAATATTAAGAAAATAAGCATTTTATCAGCATTGACAGACCACGAATAACAACAAACATTAATGGCGGAAAATAGTTTCCAAGGGTTCACGAATTTTCGAGTCCTAAGAGCATGTCGCTAATTATTCTTACATAAATTCTTACTATCTATCTATCTATCTATCTATCTTACGCAGACGATGACATAAAGGAGTTTGCTTCGCAAATGCTTAAAAATGACTAAAGATTTCTGTGACATGACAGAAGATTCACACTTATCCTCTGCTACCTGTTAGAAATCTCAAGCTCATCAGTAACAGTCGTGCCAGTAGAAGCATTCCCAATAATGTTGACGAGTTCATTTCCTAACTTGAAGGAGTTTCTCTGAACATTTCCCGAATATTTTGAAAATTTCTCTAAATATTCCTAACTTCCTTTTTCATCGACCAATCAAATTTTATATTTTCATTTTGAGCAATTTGATTGGTCAACAAAACAGGAAGTTAGGAACAATTTAAAAAATTTTCAAAATAATTGGGAATTGTTCAGAGGAACTCTCATAAGCCAGGAAATGAACTGGTCAACATTCTTGGGAATGCTTCTATTAGCACAACTGCAATTGTCCATTAGAGAGCTTTAGACAACACCAAGATCACAAGATTTTAGGTAGTTCTACTATGAGTGTACATACAGAGTTGCAGAAAGCTTAATATATGACAACAAGTGTGAATACAACTGTGACTACAAGAGGTTAGAGAGCTTTAGATTTGACAACAATTGCAAGTATGTATGACCACAACTACAAAACAACCAAGAGTATTAGAGTGACTGCAAGTGCAACTGTGACAAAAAATGAAAGTCAACACTTGGAAACCCAAGCCTATTATTGTAAAAGGATCACAAAAGTGTAGACAAGATCTGAAGTGAAACTTGTAGCAGGAAAAACCCTCATAATTGCAATCATGGTCAAGTTTATGGACCTTTAACCCTATAGGCAACATTTCTAAAAATTTTGAACTACGTAGGAAAATCATTTACCACAGCCTACAAGAACATCCTGAGTAGAACTGCCAAGTTTTGCTGGGAAATGTTGTAAAATAAGGAAAATATAGCCGCGCAAAGTTGGCAAATTTTGTATATTTTTCTATTGTACACAGTAAATTAATACCCTATTTCTCGAAAAGGGTATTAATTTCCCGCACGTAAAAGAAAAATATACAAAATATGCCAACTTTTCACGGGTATATTTTCCTTATTTTACAACATTTCCGAACCAAACTTGGCAGTTTTACTCAGGATGCTCTTATAAGCTATGGTAAAAGATTTTCCTAGTTCAAATTTTTTTGAAATTTTGTCTATAAGGTTAAAGGTCCATTATTATCAGCAATAATTTTTAGGACAAGAGATCAGTGTTTCACATTAGTTCTATTATAAAGTAACCCATCAACTGACTTCCAATACACAGAAATGTCCTGTACTTATATACTTCACTCTACATAACCAACATTACTTACTGGGCAAAAAATAACAGGAAAACCTTTAGCGAACTGTTCTAAATTCTACTCTACATTGAACATGTTCTGGTACATCATGGCGCTAGGCTAAGATTATGTGATTTCTCTGGCCCTAATCTTGAGGTTCTATTATCATCAATTATAAAGTTTATTTGGCTAGTTTAACCAGGTTCATCTAGCTACAAGGCAGCACATTTGAAGATCAGCACTTTCTTGATCTTTCAATGAGCATTTAAGATGATTTGCAACATTTGCTAACTTGGCAAGTCTTACCAAGCACAGTCCACCAACTTTAGAATAAAATCTTTTAGTTGCTTAATTAAAAATCTCAGTGTAATTCAGCTAGCCAGACACAGCCGTCCTTCAATATACAAGCAACCAAAAATTTTACGGTTGAATGGGGGAATGTTCCATTCAAATGTGAGCATTGGCTGCCTACGTCACATATGGCTAAATAAAACTACGTTTCAGCACTAAATATTAACAAGCACTATCATATACTAAAGAACTACAATCTTTTGGCACAGTATATAGAATATAAATATCTCATGAAAAAAAATTTATTATACCAATGCAGAGATTGCCCCAATCACATTTCTTTCAATCAAAACTATTTAAATACAAATACAAAACGATGTTGAAATGATTTTTTACCTGGTCCACTGTAAAGTTCACCTGTAAAAAAGCAATAAAAATTAGAGAAAGTGTATATATGGTCTACGATGAAGTGCAATTCAGAAAGCCTACAAAGACACTCGAAAAATTGTATGCTGTTATCAATTTGCAACTTTCCAACACTACATCGAAGTAACACAGTATAAAAGCGGCTCTAAAGGAACACCAAGGTACCACTAATGTCGGATTGTAGGCGATTGAATGAGGATGTATAAATTTACCATATTTGTTTCTTGGTTTAATTCGCACAATCTGACTTTGAGCAAACCAAGACGGAGAACGAATGTAAAAGAGGACGAAAGATGATGACCGCGCATATATAAACAGAAGATTGGAACTAGTAGCTCGCTGATACGTGACACGCAATTTATGCCCATACTCACGTAAATTGGATTTCTTGGTTCAATTTGTCCATTTTCCTTGATTGCAACTGTCTCAGCAGGTTTCTGCCCGCGAAATCCTTTTGGAACGCTCGAAACGAGCAAGTAAACTGCATCAAGTTAAAGGCTTATTACGTAAAAATATAAATTCAAGCAAATACTTTAAAAAAATAAAATCCCAAGAGAGCGGAAAGTTTCATCGTTAAAGTGCCAGTTGTAACATGGTTGTATAGAAAATTTTTTAAACCCAAAAACACGCTGCAATTATCGATAATCAGTTTATTCCTTATTAAAATGTTTTACAGAAATTAGTGGCAAGCTGTAACAAATTACTATAACACGACTGCTTCCAACTTGTTCAAACATTCGTCTTTTCACTGGTAACAGGTATCCTATAAAATCAACTTAATACTCAATACCGCGTAGTTCAAGGACTTGCTGAACAGATATCCTTTGAAATAAAGATGCTCGTTTGCTCATAAATTATTAAGATTGGGGTATCAATCAATCAATCAATCAATCAATAAATCAATCAATCTGTTTAATTAAAACCACATTGCACTATTGCAGTTAGGAAACTGAATTACATGGAGTACTACAACTATCTAAATATAGGACTAGTTAAGTTAAAATTATATATATTAAATATATTGAGATATATAGGAGGTATAGTGTGCACTGTTTGATCAACTTGTAGTTTTCAAAACCTATTGCGAAAAAATAGGCTTATCGTCAGTCGTTTAGCTTATAATTCAGTGCCCTTGAACATAAATCTCACTTGACATGAAGAGATTGAATTGAAATGGTCTTAATTTAAGTTTATTTTTTACTTACTAAAGCCAAAATAAAATATGTGCAAGTAATTACAAGAGCTTTGCTGAGTGGTTGGAATCTGTTACTGGGCTCAACATTGTCTAATGTTAGCGGACTTGTAACACAAAACGTGATCGAATTCGAAATGCGATGACTGCGCACGCATACATTTACCTAAAGTTTAAGAACTTTCTTATATAATGTACGTGTGCGTGGACCTAAACACGGGATTGTTCGCAAGTCTCGTAGCCTAACTTGTACGTAGATGATGACTCTAAAGCCTCCTTATTGTGATGCAATACAATCCCAACAAGTATAACAAGTAAGGCTATCATCAACAATATAAACAGCACTGACAGATGGTTCCGAGGCTCCTCAGACGTCATCGCTCCACCATCGTGGTCATCGTTCGGCGTATCCGGCATATGTTCCGTTTCGAACTCCTTTAAAAGGTCTGAGCTCGTACCAGTCGACACATTATCTGCGCCGGCGGGAGTGTCCGCTCCTGAGCTGCCGTTGTTGTTTGTAGTCTCGGTTGATGATTTTTTCCCCGTGTCTGATCGGATACGAATGCTTGGTGTTCTGAAAAAAGTCAAAATATTTTTGTTGTTATCTTTGAATACTTGAGCTATGGTACACACGATTTCGTTAAAGTTTGTCGTTTGAATTATTAACAGTAATGGACGACGACAGACGGCGGTCAGCTTGCATTTATCACAGGAATAGTACGTTGTTTTTTCAATTCTATACGTGTTGACAAAAACACATCAGCCAGTGAAAATAAGTTTACTCTGCTTGCTTTAATAGGGATATAGACTGCTGGAGATGACCACTACTCGCTGCCTTGTGAGGCTAGCTGAAACGCTCTTGCTGCTGTAAGGCCCATTTACACAAGCGTGTTGAACTATGCGATAAAGTGGATAACTGGGGCCGGTTGTTCGAAAGGTGGATAACCACTTTTTGTAGCCTTCGTAAAATTTCCCATTGATTGTTATAACATAAAGTTACGACTTGTATCGATAGATTAAAGTCTCTAATATTTATATTGCTGATCACAATGGAAGTTTCGACATTTTTTGTCCAATTTTTTGAACGTTGAAAATTTCACTATCCAATGGATAGCGCTATCCACCTTTCGAACAACCGGCCCCAGGCGAATATACGTGGTCCAAGAATTTGGCAATGCACTCGCCAGTCAACCTACTCGATCACATACGCTAATCGGAGAAAAATCTCAGCAAACATCGCCCGTGTAAACGGGCCTTTCATGGCAAGCTGGCACTATCTGACGACAGCAGATTGGCTTTAGGCAACGGTCAACTAAAGGCGTGAAAAAATTGAGTTAAATGTTCTCATTATTGTTCCTATAGTAATTTTGCATGTAGAGAACGCACACAAACAAGTGCGAATGATTTTCACTTGCTCGTTTATCTACGAATTTCACAACAATTGTGTAAGCTGCCTTGTAGCGTTAAGAAACCATTACTCATCAAAGACTGGGATGCGATAACTTCGATTATTACGTGTTTTCACCTAGGTTCTGAGTCTAGTGCTGTACCTTTTTATTTCAGGATTAGGACGTTGAATATTTAGACTTTCTTGAATGACTTGGTCTTGAGTTCGGCCACTAAAAGTAATTATACAGTCCTAGAGTAACAGTTATCGGTATACTTCAATATCATTGACTTTCCAACTTTTTAATCCTCAAATATGAAACGTTAGCTTACGCATAGACCCCACTACAAATCAGGTGAGATGTAAGCGTGTAGTTTAATGAAACGTAAACTCAATGAATGAATGCAAAAGCTATGAAAGCTGAAAATATTGCTATATCGCTACAGAAAAGGCTGAGTCGACTATCCGAAAATCGAACACATGCAGGATAAAAAACGTACGTATATTGATATTTCGAGTGACGTCTGAAGAGTCCTTGAGGTGACAAACTTGAGCTTCGTCGCGCTTTTCCTGGCTTTACTTCATTGCTACAGTAATCAAGCAATTATGCAGAGTTACGGCCTGTTTTCCTATAGGCGGAATATTTCGAGCGAAAAGAAAATCTAGCAAACGTGATTGGCTCGCAAATGTAATTTCCCGCGAAAAAGTCGAAAGCAAGCCAATCATGTTGCCAGATTTATTTTTCGCTCGAACAAATTCGCGTAGTGGAAAACCGCCTTGATATGAACAATGTCATGGCTGCCTTTGAGTAGCCATTGGATGAACTTCATTTAACTTTTCATCATTGAAGTGTAAACCTAAGCAATTACCTTGACGGCTCCTTTTACCCTAATAAGTGGTGCCAGAGGGCTAGCCTTAAGCCCAGGGAGCGATCTTTAGAGGCCTTATATTCTCACATTGTATATTTGACTACACTGCTTCCATGCATCAGAAACCGGCTATTAAACTTTAAATTCTACTTCATATTAATGAAAACTCAAAACAAGAATATTCATGCAAAATTATCATCGTTAAAATACAAACTTCAATTGAAACGACGTCTTACACAATCTGAGAAAACTTGTAGGCCTAGCAGAACCTCTGCAGTACTTTTAAACTAAATTCCCCGTGATCAAATTACCCACAATTGGTCTCGGGTTGAAATTTGTCGATAATTATAACCTTGAAAAAACAAAGTAAAATTCTAACCTGGCAATGTTTGCTGCATTTCAATCAGAGTATCTCGTCGAGCACAACACTACATCAGTGGAACACATCATTTGAATGCCTAGTGTTCTAAAAAAGAATCAATGAGATATATTTATTAGGTAAAGAATGATATTAACAATTTAACGAATTAGACACATATGCACAACTATTGTTTCATTTTCATTTACCAAATATGCAAAATGTAGCATGCAAATAAATAAACTGCAACTAGTCTCCTAAATACTGCATTTTGCTATTTGAAGGTTTGCCTCCAAAGGAATTGCTTTTTTATTTTGTTGGAATAATTACATGGTGGAAAACTGGGCAACGAATAAATGAAAGATGGTGGCAAAATGAGTAGGAAAATATAAAGCACATCCAACCAGCTTTAACAAGAATGAATTTCTCCCACACAACAGGAAATACAAAACTGATCAACCAGAAGCAAGCTAAAATTTGGGTAACAGGAAATGAAGATGCTGTGGCGTCGACATTAGCTAATCAGCTTTTACCATCCATTTTCTGAATGGAGAATTAATTGTTGTTCTGGGATGGACGCAGGCACTTTATTTTTTCCCCTCGTTTTCTGGTGTTACCTTGTTTCCTCAACACCACCACCCCCCATTTATCTGACATGTAATGAATCCAGAGCCGTAGTGAAGGGGGGTATTGGGGGGTGGTTCACCCCCCAACTTCTTAGGAATTGAGGTATTCGGAAAGCAGCCAAGTCGCGTAAGGCAATTTCACAGTAAAGTGAATAACGTACAAACTGT
>JAODVM010468375.1:0-21205 GCA_025400095.1 Phenganax marumi | reverse complement strand
TCAATATAATCATCATCAATATCATCATCATCAATCAAATCATCAACAATATAATCATCATCAAAATAATAATCATCAATATAATCATCATCAATGTAGTAATCATCAATATAATCATCATCAATATAATAATCATCAATATGATAATCATCAATATAATAATCATCAATATAGTATTTATATTGATAATTATTATATTGATGATTACTATATTGATGATGATTACTATATTGATGATGATTCTATTGATGAGAATTATATTGATGATGATTCTATTGATGATGATTCTATTGAAGATGATTATATTGATGATGATTATATCGATGATGGTTCTATTGATGATGATTCTATTGATGATGATTCTATTGATGATAATTATATTGATGATGATTATATTGATGATGATTATATTGATGATGATTATATTGATGATATTTATATTCATGATAATTATAATGATGATGATTCTATTGATTAATATTATATTGATGATGATTATATTGATGATTATTATATTGATGATGATTATTTTGATGATTATTATTTTGATGATTATTATGTTGATGATAATTATATTGATGATGATTCTATTGATGATGATTATATTGATGATTATTATAAGCATGATGATTAAAATGATTATTATTATATTGATGATTATTATCTTGATGATTATTATATTGATGATTATTATATTGACGATAATTATATTAATGATGATTCTATTGATGATGATTATATTGATGATGATTATGAGGATAACGATTATGATTATTATATTGATGATTATTATATTGATGATCTTTATATTGATGATGATTCTATTGATGATGATTCTATTGATGATTATTATATTGATGATTATTATATTGATGATTATTATATTAATGATTATTATACTGATGATAATTATATTTATGATGATTCTTTTGATGATAATTATATTGATGATGATTCTATTGATGATGATTATATTTATGATGATTATTATATTGATCCTGATTATATGGATAATTATTATATTGATGATTATTATATTGATGATCTTTATATTGATGATGATTCTCTTGATGATGATTCTACTGATGATTATTATATTGATGATGATTCTAAAGATGATGATTAGAATGATGATTATTATATTGATGATGATTATATTGATGATTATTATATTGATAATTATTGTATTGATGATAATTATATTGAAGATGATTCTATTGATGATGAATATATTTTTGATGATTATATTGGTGTTAATTATATTGATGTTTATTATATTGATGATCATTATATTTATGATGATTATATTGATGCTCATTATATTGATGATTATTATATTGATGATTATTATATTGATGATTATTATATTGATGATTATTATATTAATGATTATTATATTGATGATGGTTATATTGATGATTATTATATTGATGATTATTATATTGATTATGATTCTATTGATGATGATTATATTGATGATGATTATAAGGATGATGATTTTGATTATTATTATATTGATGATTTTTATATTGATGATTATTATATTGATGATTATTATATTGATGATTATTATATTGATGATCTTTATATTGATGATTATTCTATTGATGATGATTCTATTGATGATTATTATATTGATGAAGATTATAAGGATGATGATTATATTGATGATTATTATATTGATGATTATTATGTTGATGATAATTATATATTGACGATGGTTATATTGATGATGATTATATTGAGGATGATTATATTGATGATAATTATATTTTTGTTGATTATATTGATGATGATTATTTTGATAATTATTATATTGATGATGATTATGTTCATGATGATTATATTCATGATGATTATATTGATGATGATTTTATTGATGATGATTATATTTATGATGATTATATTGATGATGATTATATTGATGATTATTATATTATTGATTATAATATTGATGATTTTTTTATTGATGATTATTATATTCATGATTATTATATTGATGACCATTACATTGATGGTGATTATATTGATGGTGATTATATTGATGATGATATTATTGATGATCTTGCTATTGATGATGTTTATATTGATGATGAATATATTGATGATGATTATACTGATGGTTACTATATTGATGATGATTATATCGATGATGATTACATCGATGACTAGTATATTGATGATTATTGTATTGATGACTATTGCATTGATGATTATTATATCGATGATTGTTTTATTGATGATTACTATATAATCATTACCAATATAATAATCATTAATACAATAATCATCAATATAATAATCATCAATATAATAATCATCAATATAATAATCATCAATACAATCATCATCAATATAATCATCATTAATTTAATCATCTTCTATATAATCATCATCAATATAATCATCATCACTATGATTATCATCAATACAATCATCATCACTATATATAATCATCATCAATATATGTAATCATCATCAATATATGTATTCATCATCAATGTTTGTAGTCATCATCAATATATAATCATCATCAATATACAATAATCATGAAAATATTCAGCATCAATATAATCCTGATCAATATAATCATCATCAGTATGATAATTATCAATATAATCATCATCAATATAGTAATCATCATCATTATAGTAATCATCATCAATATATAATCATCATCAATATAGTAATCATCAATATAATAATTATCAATATAATAATCATCAATATAATAATCATCAATACAATAATGATCAATATAATAATCATCAATGTAATAGTCATCAATATAATAATTTTCAATATAATAATCATCAATATATAATTATCAATACATTAATCATCAATATAATAATCATCAATACAATCATGATCAATATAATCATCATCAATATAATCATCTTCAATATAATCATCACCAATATATATAATCATCATCAATATGTGTAATCATCATCAATGTATGTAGTCATCATCAATATATACTAATCATGAATATATAATCATCATCAATATATAATCATCATCAATATACAATCATCATCAATATATAATCATCACCAATACATAATCTTCATCAATACAATCGTCATCGTCAATACAATCATCATCAATACTGTCATTACCAATATAATCATCATCAATATTATCATCATCAATATAATCATCATCAATATAATCATCATCAATATAACCATCATGAATATAATCAACATCAATATAATCATCATCAATATAGTAATCATCATCAATATAGTAATCATTATCAATATAGTTATCATCAATATAATAATCGTCAAAATAGTAATCATCAATATAATAATCATCAATACAATAATCATCAATACAATCATCATCAATATATATATAATCATCATTAATATGTGTAATCATCATCAATATATGTAGTCGTAATCAATATATAATCATCATGAATATATAGTTATCATCAGTATATAATCATCATCAATACATAATCATCATCTATACATAATCATCATCAATACATAGTCATGGTCAATACATAATGGTCATCAATACAATCATCATCAATAAAATCAGCATCAATATAATCATCATCAATATAATAATCATCAATCTAATAATCATCAATATAATATTCATCAATATAATAATCATGAGTATAATCACCATCAATATAATCATCATCAATATAATCATGATCAATATCATAATCATTAATATAATAACCATCAATATAATAATCATCAATATTATAATCATCAATATAATAATGATCAATATAATAATGATCAATATAATCACCATGAATATAATCATCATCAATATAATCATCATCAATATAATATTCATCAATATAATAATCAATATAATAATCATCAATATTATAATCATCAATATAATAATCATCAATATAATAATAATCAATATAATCATCATCAATATACTAATCATCAATATAATAAACATCAATATAATAATCATCAATATAATAATCATCAATATAGTCATCATCAATATAGTAATCATCAATATAGTAATCAGCAATATAATAATCATTTTTTGAACTCTATTTTTTGGCACCATAAACGAGGCCCAGCCTTTAATGCGGCGGAAAGTGAAATTTAATTTTTCAGAAACTTTTCGTAACCAGTGCATTTTTCTTAAACTGTGTCTTTCAGAGTCACCACAAGCATTTTGGAAGGTTTACTTCAAAGCTTGCGCTGTTTCGCACGAAGTTTTTGAAATCTGTTTATCAAAATTGAAAGAAGGTTATCCACGTGAGAACGAGGCTAGCGAGAGTGAAGAAATTATCCATGCATTGGCTAGGGTAAGTTTTTTGCGTTTTACTTGAAGTTTGCGAGTATTGCGCTGATCTTGTACTCCTTGTTTCAGCTTTTACCATACTCATCGTGGGCTCAATGGCAGAGAATATTTCGTATGGTTTCAGAAATGATGAGATATAGATATCTGGTGAGAATGCTTGTTAATAGAGGATATTTAAGGATGTCTTCCGGAAGTCACCCTTAGGGTGTTCCTGGGGATTCCCTTCTAATCCATACTTTCTTTCAGATCTTACCCACTAACTGGAGCGCTGATATGACGTTTTTACCTCGCATAGCTGACACAGGTAAAGTGGAGACGTCATGTTATCACATGAGACGTGAGAATGAGAAAAATTACATCATTGTTGCTTTCAGATCATGGTGTCATGAAAACGTCGGAAGTTTTGCTTTTGATTCTTGTTGAAATTTCAAAGAACGACTGGGCATCATGTTTTGTCTGGAACACCACGCTCAAGAATTATGTTTTGAAAATGAAGGAAATCTCGTTGGCAATTGAAGAGAAAGTAAGTAGATAACGTTTTTCGCCTTTGATAACTGGCGTCGACTTCCGAAATGGTTGTCTATCCGCAAAAACTCATAGGAATGCACATTTAGCTACTCCTTCTTCTCCTGTTTGTTCCGGCAGTAACCGTAAATCAATATAAAAAATATTCCACAGAAATAGTTTTATTTTCCACATTATGCATGTCGGTGTCTGTGTAGGAGACGTACATCGCAACTACTCATTTATTGGCTCATCTTGTTTATATTTCATCAAATATTGTTCCTGAATCATTTCAAGAGAATATCAACATTATATTGTTGGATACTTTCAACCGTGCGTTGAATCATGCAGAGGACAAGAGTTGTCTATCAGGTATTATAAATATGGTCCCTCAGAATGAACTAAAACTCACTATGAGCAGGAAGATGGATAAAATATTTTCGAAGAACCACCACTAAGAAAATACGTTGCCTCGCGAACTCGTTTACTTCAAAAATAATTTAATTCTCCTTCATCTGAATATTTACAAAACTTCTTTCAATATTCCTATTCCATCCTTATTATGCCCATGTTTCTCTCTGATATCTTTTAGTTCGTATTAATTCTTTTAAATAATCCTCCGCTTCTGCCTTCGTTAACTTTCCTTCTTGCATAAATATTTCTTGCAACGTCTCAGTGACATCTGACGGCATTTGTTTCGAGTTCCTGCAAGATCGAAAGTGGCTTCCAGGAACAATCTTGTTTTGCCCGAACGAGACATGTGAGCTTGGGTTATGTAAGGTATTGTAAGGGATACGGTATAATGAAACAATGTCGTGTCCTTAGAAATGTCGTATTCTTACCCTGCCAGAAAGCACCACGCTTTTTGATTGTTTATGAGGTCCCAAACCAAAGCGCTATTTTCTTTTAAACGGTGCTGTACGTATATTTTGTTTTCCTAAGAGATACCATGTCAGATTTAGTACCTATTCGAAGAATGTACTTCACTATGATCCCCATTGCTAATTATAAAATAACCTCTTAAGAATTTACCTGGTCACGTGAGAAAGCTGTAAAGAGATGCAGTCGGCCATCCCTAGCCAGAGGTAACCATTCATTCTCAAAGAAATAGTCCTTATATTTGCTTCTTGAACCAAAAAATAGCACACATTTTCCAACTGGAGAGATATGAAAACAGAAATCGGTTTTCCTGCGCTAAAACTCTTTTGTATCATTCGGTGAATGCAACCAAAAGTATCCTAGCTTGTTTCCTACCTTCATTTGATTGAAATGTTCTTTCTTGGATAAAACTCCGAAATGGAGCACATCCAGTACCTGTGATAATAATGCTGACTGAGTCGCTTACAAGGAGAAAAGTACTGCAGTTCGAATCACGGTTGATAGAACTATAACTGATTCTTTTTTCTAGTGGAAACAATTCTGTGATTCTATTACATTCTAGAGGAGTACGTTTTACGGGAAAACGACGCACCTGGCCCAATCATAACGACAGGAGTTTCTTGAGATTTAGGAAAACGGATTGTAGCTTTCTTAATCCACACGGGAATTTGAGCGTGATTGTCTTCGAGTGAAGCTAGCCAGCTTGAACATACTCCAACTCTGGGTTTCACGAGATTTGTTTTATATTTGACGACTGCCATTAAGATTTGCACCGTGTTTGGATGAGCCTGAAATAGAGATTAAAGTGGCGCTGTTCATTGATCTATGTGTGGGAGAGTTGGTCAGTAGATTGCGTCTGAAGGAACGCAAAAGAGGGCGAAATTTACCTTCATCGAAGACGCAATGGAGAATGCTCGTGGTTTCAACGGAGGAATCATATCAAACAAATAGTCCAAAGTTACATTCCTACTTGCGTGTGGAAAGTCTTCTAGAACCTACAAAAGTGTGGAACTTGTTTTAGCTTTTAGCTATAATTTGAAGAAATCATTAGTTCTTCGTCATACCTCTAAAGCAGTTCTTCTTGGTCGGTAACAATATGAATACAATTCTTCCTGAAAACACACGCAACAAAATATGGTCGCTGATAAGAAATAGTTTGAATTTTTTACGTTTAGTTTTTCGTACGGAAATCACGTTTTATGTAGATCAACTGGTTTTCACACATCGTAATGCATCAGCAATATTCCCCGTCAGTGATCACTGAAGAAAACGGGTTCCAACAGACAAAAGACTTCGCTCATCAGTGATCACTGACAATGCTGCTGGTACGACATCGCTGATGAATTACGAGATGTGAAAACCACGCTCTAGTTTTCTAAATCGACCATCTTGATGAAAGGAGATTGTACTTGTCCTTCCGAGGAGGTGAATTCTTGCAGTTTTTCTTTCTCAAGGTCGGACGTAGTTAGATGTGATAACAGCTCAAAGAAATATCGTCTTGGTACACCTTGGATATCCCAGTAGTTTTCAACAAGATATCCTACGCAGCATGGTTGAGGCAATTGTTTTGGTAAGGCTACGTCTGTCAAGAAAAAGCTCTTTATAAAGACCGTTTTCCACTTCAACTGCACCGCAGTGCAACATGGCGCATCTCTGTTTCGTGAGTAAGGCCCGGTTTACACTGGCAAAGTTTCTGTGATCAAAGTAGGAATTTTTCGCCTGGAAATTCTGTGTTCTGAAGAATTTTTAAGAAATATCAGAGTGAAGTAGTTCATTGTTGAGCACTGTATTAGTTCCCTTAAACGTTTTTAGCAAATCCTTCAAAACTTAGGATTTACTGTTTGAAATTCCCACTTTGGTCACAGAAACTTTGCCAGTGTAAACCGGGCCTAAAGTTAGCGACTTTAGAACAGAGGCGCTGGGTGACCCAAATACGTGGTTATATCTTGATACTAAGGAATAAGTGAGGGTAATTGTGCATGTATAAGGAATACTTGGGGCCCCAGTGTGCGATCTTTGGATTTTTAAGAATTCTAAAGGATATGTTGTGGTTTACGTGTGTGAGAGGGATATTAAGAAGTCCAGCAGGTGATCTTGGGAACTTAATTGGGTAACATGGGACGTAATAAGTTGTCGTGGAACATTTAGGTACAAATGAGGGAAAAGATAGGGATATTTCAGGATAACTTGGGTTTTATCTTCGTGAGCTTTGGCGGGAAAACTCCTAACTTTTTTTTCAAATTGGAGGGAAATAGATGTAAGACTTTGAAATTGAAAAAACTTTGATTGAAAACGCTTATTTAATCTTGAAAACTTTAAAACAAGTTTTCTGTTCTTAATTGAACAACTTGTTTTCGTTTTAAACCTGAAAAAATTCGCAAAGAACAAGTACAAGCGGTAAGAAAATGGTCTTTTCAACGTCGAATAGTTTGAGCTAAATTTGAAACTGTCGAGTTCCAACTCACGTTTCTGAAGCATTTTAATACCTGGGTAGTTTTGAGAAAGTAATATTTGCTGCTCTGGATTTAGTCCAAGATAACTAATAAATTCATTGGCAACTTCGCTTAGGTTTCTTGGCTGAATCATCAAAACATCACCGGGATTGTAGCTGTTGAAATATTTGGTAAGAAAAGTGTAAAAAATTGCGTTGTTTTTAAAAAACAGGGACTTCAAGTAGAGCGAGAAAGCATGAAAAGACCTACAAGAACATAGGCATTTATTTTCAAAAGGCAGTAGCGAGGAAAGGTAGTTTGTCTGTGTAGAAGACCTTAAAATGAAACTTTGAGGAACCTTAAATTGAAATACGAACAGATAGTAATGAAAAATTCTTGCATTTGAATTTTGTAGCCGAAAAATGTTGGGACATGATTTTCTTACCTCATACCTGAAGATGATATATCAAAACTAATCACCCTGACATCTTGAAAATGGTCTGGAGCAGTGACTCGCTCATTTTTTATTATTTTTGATAAGAATGGACAATCTTTTGATGCAGCTTTAAGTTTGCCATTCACTAAATTAGAATAAATAGTGCACGCAGTTTTTCTACCATCCCATGATACAAATATATGCACATCTATTTCTTACCAGCCACTGAAATTTTTGTATCCAAATTTTCTTGGGATAAAATTGCCACTTTGTATCGTGGAAGAGATCTAATTGAGACAAATGTATCAATTATATATTTAAAATGCCAAGTTAAAGGAAATTTCACATTTTCGCACAGCGTACTTGACGGTCGAGCTTATAATCTCCACCCCAGGTGGCAAAGGAATCATTTCTAAAATTCTTTCCCAAACTCTCTTCAACCAAGGATCTACTGCTGCATCTGGACTGAGAATTTAAAAATTACTTGTTTGTGAGAAGCTATGTGTGGCACTAGTTCAACGCAAAATTTTCCAGTGATACAAACCCAAGTTCATGCTGATCATCTGCCAGACATAGTTCCACCAAATATTGTGCTCCCAATTGAGCAAGACGCTTGAATAGCTTCTTGGCTATAAAATTAAACCTAACAAGAAAGATTCCCAAATCATTGTAGGTTATTTCTCCTACCACTTGATCAAGTTAAACTGCATACTTTGGATATGATGAGTCTCCCAGTCCAAGGACAGCATATTTCAAGTTCTCCAGACAATGCGGCGGTAAATTTTTACGAAGAAGAAATTTCCAAAACACCTGCGAGAGAGGCAAATCTCTAACTTTCAGGGTGAAGGGGTACACCCCTGACCAAGGTCACACCCACTCTTATTCTCTAAATCTCAAAGCTCTCACATACGTTATGCCGGTTATGGGAGAAGTCTACCTTCATATTGTCAGGCTCCTCTCCATCTCCTGTAGTTGCGCAAACGAATATTACGACGGTTTCTTCAATCAATTGCGCCTGAAATAAGAAATGATGTCATCGCGCGCCACGACAGCAAACAATTTGAGCTGCATATTTTGTTTACAATATTGTAATCATCCATAGCAAGCACACTGGGTATAATGAACCGTCGTCTAGCTTCTCGTCCAATTCTCTCGGCAATTTCTTCTGCAGTCCCTGTCTGAGAGCCGTACAAAACAACTAATTTGCGTTCACTTTCGTCCGCCATCTTGAATTTTCATTTTCAGGCCCCTCCACTCCAGTTGGCAGCTCGGCCCGATTTACCTGCTAGGCTGTTTGTTTGTCTGTGTGTTTGAAATATATTCGTTTGTGTGGTCAGCATATAGTATCTCTAGGCATTGAGGGATTAGTAAAACACTTATGAAACATTAACAAAAATCATCAGTTTTTCAGGATGAAGGTAGTTTTAATCTTTGCATATTTTTAAAAGACCGAGATTCACAATAAACGTGCTCTCAGTGTCAATATCAACCCTTGTAGCGAACTGCACTACAAAGCAAATTTTTTCATTGTGTTTCTCGGTCGTCAGGGCGATGTTAATGGCCAGAACAAACGTAATTTACACCTGAAACAAGCCATTTATAATTTTCTATAAATAGGTTTATTCAGCTGCGCACGTTAAAAAACGTCTGTGCACATAACTGTCTTTTCGCTAATTATTATTTCTTGAAATGAAATTTATGCTTTCATTTTTAGGGCTAGTTTGTTGTTCTGAAAAAAGCACTGTAACTTTGTCAATATTCGAAGATCAAGTCTGCATAAAAAGTAAGTTTACTCAAACTAGGTCGGGGGGAACTTTGGGATAAAACAGTCACGTTTTTCAGCCCTTTTGCCTAATCATAATACCACAGAGTAGCTACTTATGTTCTACTCTGTGGTAATACGTTAGCGTGATTACGTAGCATTTTTTTCAACCAACATGGTTACGCCATACATCACACTGCCCAAACGAATGTTCGTCAATCCTCTGTAAAATGACGTAAACTCCAGACAGGTGTAACCAATACACCAACTTGGTTTGAAAGCCGATATTTTGCAACGTACACAAATGGGCGGAAATGCAGTGTCAATGTCATGGGCATTAGAGCGAAACTGGGGCTCCAACAAACCATATCTTACGAAACCGAAGGGAAATTGAGAATTAGCAGATCCAGAACGCAAACACTCGTATTATATCTGTAAAACTAGTTTTGTCCTCTAATGAATTGGCCAATGATGCGGCACAAATTAAACTGAAAGTCATATAGATGGTTAATTTGTTAAATTGGTACATTTTTTCGGTACTGTACTCGAAGTCCGGGGTTTTTGAAACATAGTTACATTAATATCAGGTCTAAAATATGTATCTAATCGATGCGTAGTAATCCGCCAATCCTGCCTAATTGGGTTTAATAATTGAATTAAACGAAATTGAAATGGTTGTAACTTACTGTAATACCACACAAAAAATTTCTGCATGTTAATAGCGTAAAGTTGAATCACAAAGTGTTGAGCAGCCTAAGAAAAGATTTAAAGAACTTTTAACCAGGATTGACTATCAGTCTTCGAAAACTTCGGTCTTGTACCTGTTCAGTAGTGAATGATAAATGCAATAAGGTATGGTATCTATTATCAAAGTACAAAAATAGAATCATAACCTAACTTTAGACTTTATATACACATCTGCTAGAGATTTATATTACACACGAGCGAGAACGTCTTCGCATAATTATGTACACAATATACTACAGTCATATACAGTTATCATAGTCTTAAATAAATGTTTACTAAACAAATTGTTAATAAACAACGCTCAACAGTGACTTCAATTCTGAAGAGAATTTTGTTAAATTCATTGTACGCACTAAACGCAAATGTTAGAGTGCCCACACAGCAAGGTGCATATAAACAGACTTTTGCCAAACAAAAACATCGATATTTTTCAATAGGTTGTAGCTAACTTATTCCTAAGACAACCCGTCAGACATTTCGATGGTATCCTCATCAAATTCAAAGGTGATGCATGAAGGTCGTAATCGTTGTTCATAATCTTCTAACTTGTGTACCAGGACGCTAAACGTAGGTCGCTCCTCTGGAGTGGCCAACCAACACGACTGCATAATGTTGTATAAGTCATCAGGACATCGTAATGGTCTTGGCAACCGTTTACCAGTCTCTAGATAAGGCATGACCTCGTAATTGTCAAGTCCTGCATATGGTTGGGAACCAAGAGTCACTAACTCCCACAACAAAATCCCAAATGACCATACATCACTCTTCTCAGTGAATATGTAGTAGACAAGGCTCTCCAATGCCAACCACTTCACTGCCAGCTGCGTTGGATGCTCCATTCTATACAAATCAAACTGTTGAATCTCTCTTGCTAAACCAAAGTCCCCAATTTTCACATTGAGATCTTCATCAACAAAGCAATTTCTGGCAGCCAAATCTCGATGAACGATTTTCTGACTAGTGAGGTACTCCATTCCTCTGGCGATCTGACTAGCAAAGTTCACCAACTGACGAGAGCCAATCAATTGCCTTCGAATACCAATACCGCGGGAGTGGCGAAGGAATTTATGCAAATCACTATGCTGCATAAATGGTGTTAAGATGTAAGGAGCTGAGTTAGGTAGGAGCACTACACCCACTAAGTTAAGAAGATTTCTGTGAGATAAACCTTTCATTAATATAGCCTCATTCACGAAGGACACCATATGGTCAAATTCAATATTTTCTTGACAAGTTTTCACAGCTACGGAAACATTGTTTTCCTGACACTTGGCTAGTAATTTGCCTCGTAAAACACGGCCAAACGTGCCTTCTCCCAAAACCTCACCGCGGATCTCAACTTCTTCTAGTTGTTTCACACTATCCCCTAGTTTCTCCGCCCAATACTCGTTGAGGGTTCTAAACGCAAGTTGTTTGTCTGATAGGAAATCTTTGGCAAGCGAGTCATGTTCTTCTTTCTGAACCAACAGTTCGTCACTTTGCTCTAAAGTGAAAACATCATCTTCCGTGACGCTTACTTGAGTAAAAACTTGGCTATCGTAACTACTTGTTCGTCCGTTAAATGAGATAGGACTGTTACATCGAGAACTAGGCATGTCAGAGGAATGTGTTACAACATCATGTGGCTTGAGTTTCGTAATTTTGCTAATGCAGTGGCCAGATGGCCCCCCTTTTCCTCTGGGAGAATACACAACCGTAGGGACTCGACAAGAAGATGGAATAGAAATATTTGATGAAGTAAAACTCTCTCGTGTCGGTGCGAGATGCTCTCGTGTCTCATCAAAGCCAAATTTCCGTCGGATTCGCTTGACATACCTCCAGAAAAACACGCCGCCAGTTATGAGGCAAACAATCAGAGCCATACACGCACTCACAGTTACAACGACAGTTCGATTAACTGTCTTCTTCGTACTAGAAGTATTGCCTTCCACATTCCCGTTTCCATCGCACAGTTTGCTAACTGTAAATTGTAGAGATTTGTGCCTAGAAATTTGCGTAGATGCGTGAAAATGTGTGTAATTCAGCGCAAAACGTATTCCCACTTCGCCTTGAATGAATCCTGTGCATTTAAAATGTACTTCAAATGCTTTGGGAGACTTCGATACGGTGCCTCGAAGGCTAGGCAGTTTCACGATCGGATCTTGCATTATTTTGAGATTGCTGGAAGTCACGCGAAGAGAGTACTGCTCTTCATGTCTTAACGAGAACCACGTTAATTCGACCCTGTTCAATGTCGTCGGTAGTGATCGTGTTGTTTCACGAAACAACTCAGGATTTTCAAATACTTCATTGTTTACACCGTTCTTGATTAAAAATATGTCACTATTTCTAACATCATAGCCCATCTGATCGATCGCAAACTTGCGATGAATGTACAAAGTTAGCGCCGATTCATTTTGGACAACAAAACACAAGAGCAAAATGGAGACCAATTCCAAGCTACGTAGTTGGTGTATCCGAGGCATACCGTCGATCCAGATGTCGATTTTGACTCGATCTTAGCTTTGACCTGTCTCACCATGCCATATATATATCAGGAAGAGATATGAACATTTCTTACGTCGCTTGTAGTAACCTGAGATGGATTCTCGTCACGTCGTAACAGCTCACACCTTCGATTTACAACGTAAACACGAAGACATTCCATTCACTCCTGAGGAGGGTCACATGACTATGTCATTGACCAATCAACGCTATCTATGAACCGATTAATAAAACGGCAGGAACTCTTGAACGATAAAGCAAGTGAAAGATCTTTTACAAACGCTTAGAAATCCTTGCCATTTTACACCGTTTTTAACTCGCTCTCTTTACTAAACTATAGTCCCTCCCACGAGGATCAAGGTTGCTTATAAAATTTTCCCGATAGCAACATATGAAGTATGTTTCTGACCCTGAAGGCGCGGGTTAACAATGGCAGGATATTTCCCGCGCTCTTTTCCGGATTAAAATATGCCAGTTTGCTTGTTTTGAGATTAGAGATGGAAGCGGAATTAATTCATGTTTTGGATCAGGCAAATTGGCTTGTTCAGCTTAATTTGTGAAAGAAATATAAAAAAAATAGCTGCGCAAAATATTCTAATTTGAGCGAAACATTCCAGCGGTAAGAACAAGGACGCGTAGCCATGCTTGGTTTTTCGTGAATGAAGCCATTGTAAACTTGTTCATACAGATGCAACGCTATATATCCGTTGATAACAATGTTCTTCATCTTCAGTGCCGGAATGAACCGCTGATAAATATGATTTGTGCTTCATGTTTGTTGTTAGTTTCTTTGAACAGTTTGCCGTGCCGCACTATTTTGCGCAAACTAATTGCTACTATTGTTGCACGATACTGACGCACAATAGTGGAACAATATGCACTGATGAAGGAGTATGAACATATCATAAATGATATAACGCTGTTTCATTCATAATTAGCTTTATTTTATCGCAGAATTTGTCCATAATTTCCGTGTCAATGAACAAAATCGGTGCATTACTTTGGCCATCAATGGCGCATCATCCTTATCCTCGGGACTAATATGTGGCACTGCTCGAGATACCACCTTTAG
Organism: Phenganax marumi; assembly: GCA_025400095.1. Lineage (NCBI taxonomy): Eukaryota > Metazoa > Cnidaria > Anthozoa > Malacalcyonacea > Clavulariidae > Phenganax > Phenganax marumi. The sequence continues at coordinate 6,581 of JAODVM010468375.1, read as the reverse complement.
TAGTTCCCGTCGTGAACTCTTGTATCACCACACACAAAAATTTTCTGCGGTAACTTTAAACAAAATTTAGCCGGACTTTTTTGCTCTTTATTTCAGGTAACCATGAATCCTCAAAGATTTTATGGGAATCAAAATATATTTTCAAGGATCACAGGTATTTGAAAGTCAAACAAATTAATTTTAATATAACTGGCGACATGAAAGGTATTTGAAAGTCAAACAAATTGTTTTTAAAATAACTGGCAACAATTATTGTTATGAGATGGCGAAACAATGAAATAACGTCACTGAGCTAGCGCTTGCCAAGAAATGTATTTTCAACTTTGTCTAATCGCGGGTTTGAGGTCAGACATCACCGTGTTTGGACTTGTACTTGAGTAGCCTTCATGGGTGGACTTCAATGTTCAGGAGAAGTAAACATTGAGTGTAAACAAGGAGAATAAGCAATCATATCTCTCATTAGAGGAAATCTTAAGATCTTTTCCTTCCTATTATTATGGAGACAAGAGCTTTTGGAGGCTTTTACGTTCTTAGCGTTAGAGAAACATTATTTTGGTGACTCGTTTTGAACCCTACGTTAACGTTGGCAATTTTGACAAGGTACATTCAGAACTGTTGTTCTGCTTTGCTCCCTGCAGTTAAACTGACAAATGGCAGTCACATCCCATCTAATAAACGGCAGTCATATCGTCGCCAAACTCTTAGGCCTCGCGAAGCAGGAAACCACGCAATATCGTGTTCTTCTTGTGGAGCAAGGAAATAGACTACTCACTTGTTCGTATTTAAAGGAGACAACTGAATATCGAACGCTTATTTGCACTTTCTGTCATAAGTTTATCACAGAATGGTGGTGAAAACTTGAAACACAAGACGTTTCTTCGTCAGGAATATAAATAAATGGAAGAAAGATGGACGATGTCAATCCACCGTAGCCGGATGCAAAAGCACACCACAAGGCAAAGGTTAAACTCTACAACTTTGAAAACGTCCTATGTTTCATTTATCATGCTGAGGAAGGAGTAGGAGTACATCACGTCCCAGGCGAGACGTGACAGAGCAGAGCCAAAAAAAATCGTTCATCACGATCTCATTCTCGTGCCAGTACAAACGAGATAAAGTCTCCATAATCGGATGTTGGTTGGGTTTTTGAAACATCTTTTTTTAAGACTTGTGTTTAGCAAGATTTTTCATTTATTGAACTCTTTGAAAAGTTTTTCTTCATTATAAAACACTGTGTTGAATCCCTAGAAAAAAGGATAAAAGCCTTCTTGCGTGACCACCTCAGGAGCACAATCACGATGCCTTTCTTAATTGTTACTTTATAAAGATTCTATTTTTTACTGTACTCGTTAGGATAGTTCGCTTGAATGTGAAGGATTGCTTTCAGAGTAAGATTTTTATCTTTTACGCCGAGCTCCGAGGTTTCCTTCAGCGAACCTTGCCAGCACTTGCGTGGGAGTTCACATTCTTGCATTACGAACAGTATAAACCCCGGGAGATTATTTCAATACCTCACCTTCTGGCCAAATGTATAATGACCACCAACGGTTTATTGAAAGATTCATTCCATTCATATTATTGAGTTAACTTTGCATAATAACTGGAAGACGTGACGTCCGCTGCACGTACGTACGTACGGACTATTTAATCAAACTCTGGAACAGATCACCATACCTGCCGGGAAGATTTCGCCCACACTTATGACGCATAATACGATTCTGATAACTCATCTCATTTAAAATAGCGGCATTCTATGAGAGGTTTAATCTTGTCATGATCAAGTGTACTCTTGAAAAGAAACTTCTGTGCCGTTGTGCCGTAAAGTATTTGATGAGAAGCGCGCGGGGCAAAGTTTCTGACTTCATAATTCGCAAAATGGATTTGGAACGAATTAGGAACTCGATTAGAGCTAATCAAAACTTCTATAGGCACTTAATGCTTTCTGATTGGCAATGAGAGATAATTCAATCAAGCCTCAGTCAAACTACGATGTGAGTGAGAGTTGCCAATGAAGAAATAGCTTTATGGAGCATTTCAAGCATTGGATGAACAAAGTGACGCTTCTATGAGTGCTCAAACACATTTTAACTTCAACAAAATTCTTAAAAACCTTGGAAACGCATTGAAAACCAATAAACAAAGTCGAGCGACTGCCAGACTCTCGCCACCTCCCATCCTCCTCGTTAGATCCAGGCTTTCCATTCTGTCTTTGCAAGCCAACTTGGTAAATAACTAATAGGAAAAGTTGGTACTTTGATAAATATCTCCATGTTTCACTGTTCGTTACTACACCTATCTGACGTAATTAGGTATCTATCTATACATACAATAATAAAATGCTACAACAAGATCAGAGATATGCCGAGAACTCCAAGAAAGAGAGAGACTGTACAATAGAAAGACAATGAGAACTGGAAACTAAATTGCCTTGACACACCCTGGAAAAGAGGGAATATGATCATAGATTACCTTAAGGTTCAAATATAGTACATTACCGCTGATTAAAAAAGTCTGTACCTCCGGCTTTGACGGAAAGCTGTCCATAGAACGCAATGGTGATTTCTCAGAGAACAAGTCGTGGTTTTGACTTTCATCTTTTGGCTTGGCTTGAATGAAGAGTTTGCTAGAGTTGGACAATTCGATGTTACGAACACTACCAAAGAAATCTGTGACCAAAACCTGGAAAATAACACACAAATATAGTCTAGAAATTGGATTCAAAATCAAGTCTAAAAGAACACTGGAGTAGTAGGGTCTTGTAAAACCTATTTCACTGAGTTTTTGAGGTATACCTGGTTAATTTCTCTAGTAAATAGATCAGTTCGGGTACTTGGAGTTGAATGAACCAACCTGGGAGTTGTGTACTGAAACTGGAAGATATGAAATTGAACAAAAGTGAAAGAAACAAGTTGTTTGAGGTCAACTGGATGGTTCTGAAAAATACTGAGGAAAGACTGATGTTGATAAGACACAAAGAAAATGAAAGAAATCTTGAAAGAAATACGTTCAACAAAAAAATTTGAAAACATTCAATGACTAAAGTCATTGTTAGTACCAGTTGATCAATAGTTGCTTTAGTGTTTGGACCAACTCTCTCCAAGAATTGTAAAACATAATATGTATATCTGTCAACAACGTAGACTCCGATCTCTGGATCATGATGATGCTAGTAAGGAAGGTTTAAAGAGTATGAGGTGTGAAACCTTGAATGAATGCCCAACAATAAGCTATAGTTTAATGAACTTACAGATAAAGAATCTTCACCAATTTTGCTACTTCCAACAGCGAGAATATTTGGAGAATAGAACTTTTGATGCATTGATTGTGCTTGGCAAGTATCTACCATGAAGAATATCTCATGATATCTGAAGTAAAAATAAGCTTTCGTGATGTGTCTGTTACCTTCATGGTCACAGGTTCATGCAAAGCAGTTTTCTCTGCAAAACGCCCATGTAGACTTACAACCCAATCATGAGCTTGATTGTATATAAATAAACCTTTCTTTCTGCCACATTTGTTCAAAGGCATCTGCCAACTCAATGCTCGAGATTTCTTCCGCATCCTGAAATTTCAAGAAACCATCTCCACCATGACCAGTCATGTACACTAGGACATTACTTCGATCATCCGAGAGAAGTCGTTTAGAACGAGGCACACTGTTTGGTAGACGGCCTAGGAGAAACACACAATGTACCCTGCGTACATATTTTGTTCTGTCCAACATCAGACAATTTTGTTCATCAAAGAGAGACCCTTGCTTTAAAATATTTCAAAATGAAGAACAGCATGCTTGCAAGATTACATAGTAATCTTCAAAAATAACCTGTCATGACACGAATAAAGTTCTCCACTGTGACCTGCAAATATGAAATAAACTGTTATAGCTTGTGCTCATGCAAAACCAATTTTTGCACCGGAAGCTGGTACCTCGTAGCCTCTATAATCAACCTCAACATCATCACCATACACATTTGTTTGTTGATTTGCATTACTGAACACTGTTCCTGGTCTTGGATTTCGAGCATTGCAAGCCATGTCATCCGCCAACATTAAGATAATGTGACTAAACATTTAATAAATGCAGACTTCAAAATGATGAAAAGTTTATTCAGTAAGGAGAGGCAAGCAGTACCTATCTGGAATTCCCAGTCTTTTAACACTGCGATATATAGCCAAGCTATTAGCAACATGGCGGTAGTTGAACCAAAACCTCGACGTACATACCTTGGGAATAAAGTATTAAGAATCAATTAGAGGGTTTACTTATCTACGATTCTAGGAAATATTTACAAGCACGTACTATCACGGCCCAGTTATTGGCATGTTTTGATGACGCTATACTAGTTAAGTCGGGAGTGGCGCCATAAACACTTGACAGCAAAAATATAAATAAATATAAAACAAAAACCAGTTTTCTCCACGCCTTGTGAGGCGCCATCTTGAAAAAGTTTGCACGATGATCGGAACCACCCGGTCAATCCACTTATCCGAACGCTTCTCGTATACGAGCCGAGCTACTTGTAGGAGATGCGGTTAAAGTTAAAGGCCTACAAATTTAAAGGGCAAAATTTGTAATTTTGTTGAGAAGTTTTAGGAAAAAAACTCTCAAAAAGAAACTTTAGCAACTACTAAAATCGACAAATATCTTTTCTTATCAGTATAATTGTGACAAATTTACACAAATGCTTGTGAAATATTTTGTCAAAATCTGCGGTTGTCATGGCAGCAATGATATTGGCAGGGTCAAATAACAACAAAAAAATTTCGACATGTGTTCAGTATTTGTGACCTGTTAATCCGTACAAACCTCAAAAATGACGACCAGAGACGCCAAGGAATACATGAACCGCTTGGAAATTCCACAGCTGTTTGAAGTAAGATTGTGACAAAATATTTTCATTTGATTTCGCGCGAAAATTGAATTTTATATCGATCCTCGTTGCAGTTGCACGATTTGTTTTACCAAAACTACGAATGCTTTCACCATGTGTTGTTTCTAATTTCAGAGCAATATGCTGAGCACTTTAAATCTTCGAAATTTTGTCCAAAGTTTTAATCTTCTGTCTGAGATGATTGAGAGTTCTAATTTATTTCAATTTTTTTCTAAATGATCGAATTGTGTACGTTGTCATGTGAACGAAACTAATTGGTTTCCAAGTAGCTTTTTCATGGTACAGACTTTTCTCATACAGATGCTTTTCATAATACAGACACCTCTTGATTGTGGACGTCTTCCTATAAAGACGGACGTTTGGATCTGTCTGTTCGATATCCACAGAGTTTCAACCATATGTTTTTCCTCCTTAGAGCATGCTGACAGGACTGCTGTACAATAAGCCAGAAGATCATCTCCAGTTTCTCTCAGACTGCATCAAATCTGCAAGAGATGTACCAAACATGAAATGGGACACATTCCTTAATCCGAACAAGAAACCATTACCTGCCATTCCAAAATCAACTGATGGGCCAATACGATCAGAAAGTTTTGGGCTGTCTAATGAGCCGACATGCCGAACTTTTGAAACTGAACCTGTTTTAGAAATGAAAATTAAAACAAAACTTCCATCCATTCAGAAAAATAGTGTAGATGATGATGATGCTGGCAATAGTGACAATGCTACCAAGAATGATGATGTTGGTGGTGTTACTTCAACAGATAATTGTGGTACTACCTCAGATGGTTGTCATGATAATATGATTGCCAACCATTCTGTTGTAAATCATGAAGCACCTACAGCTGTGGATTTAAAGGAAGCCCTTTTTAAGCATCAAACGATAGTTTTTGTGCTTGGTAAGTTTGTTTTCAAACCTGTTTCTCGCTATATTTGGTAGAGATTTGTCTCCTTGAAATTTTGATTGTTATGTTTCTAGGTGGACCTGGATCTGGAAAAGGCACGCAGTGTGTTAAGATTGTGGAGAAATTTGGTTATACACATCTATCTGCGGGTGATTTGCTTCGAGATGAAGTGAAGAAAGATTCAGAACGAGCCAAAATGATAAATGAAGTCATGAAGGATGGAAAGCTAGTCCCACAGGTACGGAATGAGAAACGTCAATACAAAGTTTGAGAATCTTGTGCTGTACCATTTGTAGAAAACTCTTTACACTGGACTGCAGTCAATAAGAGCTAAAATGCCATTCAGAGCATCACATCAGAAGATAATCATTTTGTCATTTATTAGGAGATCATCTTAAATTTACTGAGAGGCGCCATGTTGGAACATTCAAACTCTCCTGGATTTCTCATTGATGGTTTTCCAAGAGAACTAGAGCAAGCCAAGCAATTTGAAATTGAGGTAGCGCCTCTGATTAGAGAATAATCATAGAAACGACTTTAAAAAAAACAACTTTCTTCTAATATGCAAATTTTTTCACATAACGTAATTAGCTTACTTAAGAGTTTTGCGACTTATCTTGCCAATCATGTCGTTGTATCTACTTTTTGTTTGAAGTCAACTACTTTGGCAAGCCATTGCCATCAGAGTGATGTTGCTCAAGTAAAGTAACTCGAATTTATTATTTCTATTATTATTATTATTATTATTATTATTATTATTATTATTAATATTATTATTATTATT